>ML811933.1:144026-182382 GCA_009831015.1 Picea engelmannii
TTGTCTCAGGGTGAGTACACAGAGAAGGTGTTGGAGAGGTTTAGAATGCAGAATGCAAAACCAGTTAGTACACCTTTGGCCAGCCATTTCAAATTAACTAAGGAAATGTGTCCCAAGACATGGGAGGAGATAGAATACATGTCTAGGGTCCCTTATTCATCAACAGTTGGCAGCTTGATGTATGCAATGGTTTGCACAAGACCAGATATTGCACATGCAATGGGAGTTGTCAGCAGGTATATGAACAATCCAGGTAAATAACATTGGGAGGCAGTAAAGTGGATTCTCAGGTATTTGAGAGGTACTACTACACATTCATTATGTTTTGGAGGTTCAAACACTTTTCTACAGGGATATGTTGATTCAGATATGGCAGGTGATAAAGACAACAGGAGGAGCACCACAGGGTATGCTTTTACTATAGGTGGAACAACAGTAAGTTGGATTTCAAAACTAAAAAAGGTTGTTGCACTTTCAACAACAGAGGCAGAGTATGTTTCTGCTAAAGAGGCTAGTAAAAAAATGATTTGGTTACAAAGGTTTATGGCGGAATTGGGAAAGAAGCAGAAGAATAGCTGGTTGTACTGTGACAGTCAGAGTGCCATTCACCTTGCAAAGAACTCATCCTTCCATTCAAAGACTAAGAATATACAGTTGAGGTACCACTTCATATGATCCACCTTGGAAGATGGACAATTGAAGCTAGAAAAGATACACACTAGCCATAATCCTGTAGACATGTTAACAAAGGGAGTAACCAGGGATAAACTGAGTTCCTGCTTAGTTTCAGTTGGTCTTCAAGAATGAAGATGAAAATGAGAAATTTTCCAGGTCCAAGAAGGTTCAGAGTCGAGCATATACAACAGCGGTGGAGTTTTTGAGATCAGTCTCCAAGTGGGAGATTGTTGGTTGTGGAGCCTGATTATCTTCCTGATTCAGAGGTGCTTGATTTCAGCCATGTTTATACCCCATGAAGTATTTACACCCCAGAAGTATGTACACTCTTCCACGTGGGGGAGTGCAGAGGGGGGGTACCCCCTCTGCGGGGTCCGGGGGGGCTATCCCCCTGGCTGGGGGATCTGGGGGCAAGCGGGGGTTCGGGGGCAAAGCCCCCGAAGCAAAAATTTCCTTGTAAAAGTATATTGTAATTTCATTGTAAATCTGGACTGTTCATTATAAGGCCATAGATCTAGCGATAGAGATTATGTTAGGGTTTTTTTCCCTAGAAGGAAACCCTCTTTTATGAGGGCAATGTATTGCGGCTATGGATGATGGTGAATATTGTATTCTGAGAGAGGAGATTGTGAGAGAAAGAAGAGGAAGTTACAGTGGGTTTTGCTATAGGTTGTATCCCTTCATTTGCTGGATAATAATAAAGGAAGGACCTGGCAATTTCTCTGGTGGAAGTAGCCCACACTGGGTGAACCACGTAAATCTGTGTCTCTCTTGTATTATGTGTCTTCTGTGTTTTGTTTCTGCATTTGTTTTATTTTATTTCTCCGCGGTCCTATTTTTCTAACAGGTTACTCTCCTTCTCCCGACTTAGTCATAGATAGGGATGAAGGTTACTCTCCTTCTCCCGACTGAGTCTCTATTTCCTGCACTCTTCCCAGTCTTCCTCCCCCCACCACACCTTCCTTTCTTTTCTTTCTCATCAACACTGTGTGTGTCCCAAATTCCTAGTTCGTGTTCAGGTCTGAAATCCTTACATATGGGTGCTCTGCCCCATCCCCTCATTAACTCTTAAGGAGGTCTTCCCACCTACCAACCTGACTATAATTCATTCCTGGGTCAGAGGGTTTTTCTGATCCTGAGAAATTAAATCCAACAAAGTACTGGTCTGGTGGAGGTTAACGATTCCTGGTCCCCTTCACCATATCTTTCATAGAATTCATGGTCTCTCTTAGCACACCCCCCTTCAGCAGTCATGCAACACTTATCCATTTTATAGTAAATAACATAATTTACATTCATTGGCCTGTTATACAAAGGTCCATGAAATCAAACACTCACACATATTGAGTTTTCCATAGTCTCTTGGCCCATATAGTTATATTTACAAATTGGGGGAAACAGGGGTGTTACAATCCCCTCCCTCGTAAAGGAAAATCATCCTCGATGTTCTATCTATCAACGTGATTTGTCTATATAGAAGTAAACAAAAATGGATATGCCTATCTCATGGCATCCTCCATTTCCCACGTGGCCTCATTTGGGCCAAAGTGTTTCCACTGCACCTTTACCTGTGCAATGGTTCGGTTCCCGAGTGAGGTTTCCTTCCTGTCTAGTATGCATTGAGGTTCTGGCATGAATTCTCCCTCCAGATCCACCTGAATCACAGACCAGTCAATTATATGAATAGAATCATGTACATATTTCTTCAATAATGAAACATGGAAAACATTATGTGCCTTCACTGTGGGAGGGAGTGCTAGCCTATAGTCTACAGGTCCCACTCTATCTATGATTTCAAAGGGTCCACAATATTGGGTGCCATCTTGGCACAAGCTCCCATCCTCAAGGAAATCTTCCTGGGCCTAACTCTGAGATACACATGGTCTCCTGTCTTGAACTCTCTGGGAGTTCTCTTTCTGTCGGCATAACTCTTCTGTCTATCTTGAGTAGTTTTCAGATTTTGCTTTATCTGAATCACTTGTTTTTCCATTTCTTTCAGCATGTCGGGTCTGATTGTAATTCTATCCACTGGATTAATCCAACTGATCGGAATCTTGCACTGTCTACCATAAAGGGCTTCAAAAGGGATCATCTTCAATGAATCTTGATAACCGTTGTTGTAGGAAAATTCTACCAAGGGCAGGTAGTCTCACCACTTTTTAGGCTAATGCATCCTTAACATGTCTTCTAATATCTGGTTTACTCTTTCTGTCTGTCCATCAGTTTGAGGGTCATAGGTTGTGCTAAACAACAATTTAGTCTCAAGACCAACCATTAAGGACTTCTAGAAGCTTGAAGTGAATTTTGTGTTTCTGCATGATACAATTTCCCTAGGCATGCCATGCAATATAAATATTTCCCTCATGAAAATGCTGGCAATATTTATTTCCTTGCAAGTTGACTTGACATGAATGAAGTGAGCAGACTTGCTCAATTTTTCCACCACTACCATGATGGCATCATTCTGCTTGGATGATTTTGGTAATCCGGTGATGAAATCCATGGAGATGGTTTCCCATTTCCATTATGGAATTGGTAGGGGTTGTAAAAACCCTGCTGGGTTTTGGCATTCTGCCTTAACTTGCTGGCATTCTAGACACTTATCTAGATAGTCAACTGTGTCCTTTTCCAATCCAGGCCAATAGAATTTTTTCTTGGTGGCTGTGATAATTTTCTGATAACCTGGGTGACCAATATATGGTCTCTTGTATAGTTCATCCATTGTGAACTTCTTCAAGTCATCACAACTTGGAATATACAATATGTTTTTGTAGGTCAGTAGGCCTTCATATAGCATCTAATAGCCTTCATACTTTGGCCCTGTGGGATCTTGCTTTAGGTATGATGTCACAGTATTGAAGAATGCATCTATTTCTTGTGCATTCTTGACTCTCTCCCTGACATCCGTTTCACAGGTGCTTACCGCTGCCAGGTGAATCATTTTCACACTTATGCTAAGGGCATCAACCACCCTATTTTCCTTTTCTTTGATATGTTTGATTTCTAAATCAAACTCACTAAGGAGAGACATCCACCTAGCTTGCCTAACATTGAGTTTCGGTTGATCAAACAAGTTCCTCAACCCACAATGGTCTATCATAAGTACAAATATCCTACCCAGGAGGTAATGCCTCCACATTTTTAAAGCATGCACTATGGTGGCCAACTCTAGATCATGGGTCACATAATTGATTTCATGCTCATTCAATTTTCTAGATTCGCAGCAAATTACATGCCCTTCTTGCATAAGGACTCCTTTGAGTCCTTCCTTACAAGTATCTGTAGACACGAGGAAGTCATTAGTAGGATCTGCAATCTTCAACACAGGTGCATGGGTCAGAAGGTATTTCAGTTCCTGAAATATTTCTTCACGTTTGATGTCCAAGTGAATTTAACCCCCTTTTTCTGAAGGGAAGTGATTGGACAACCAATCCTAGAAAATCCTTTTATGAACCTTCTATAGTATCTTGCTAAGCCCATAAAGGATCTGATATCAGATACATCCTTTGGGGTAGGCCATTCCATGATAGATCTGATCTTGTTAGGGTCTACTGTTATTCCTTCTTTAGAAATAACATGGCCTAAGTAATGGACTTGATTCTGGAAAAATTCACACTTTCTAAACTTAGCGTAGAGTCGATGCTCTCTTACTTGAAGCACTAGTTTAAGATGTTCTTCATGCTCCTATCTTTTCTTGGAGTATATTAGGATATTATCAATGAAAACCAATACATATCTGTCTAGGAATTTGATGAGTACATTATTCATCAAGCAGATAAAATTGGTGGGGGAATTGGTTAATCCAAATGGCACCACCACAATTCACAGTGACCATACCTTGTCCGGAAGACTATTTTGTGGATGTCTTCATCCTTGATTCAGACCTGATGGTATCCAAACCTTAAGTCAATCTTTGAGAAAATGGAAGCATTCTTTAATTGGTCAAACAAGTCATCGATCCTTGGTAAGGGATACTTGTTCTTTATGGTTGTCTTATTGAGTTGTCTATAGTCTATGCATAGTCAGAGTGTGCCATATTTCTTTTTCACAAACAAGGCTAGTGCTCCCCATGGAGAAATGTTGGGCTGGATGTAGCCTTTATCCATAATCTCCTTTAGCTATAGCTTGAGCTCAATTAGTTCTAGTGTACTCATCCTATAGGGCATTCTAGACACTAGCACTACTCTTGGTGCAAGTTCTATCGAGAAGTCAATGTCTATCCTCGGAGGTATACCTGGTACCTCTTCTGGAAACACATCTTTATACTCTATTAACATGGGGTGGCCCTCCAGGTTTGGTTTTTCATCCTCAACAAATTCTAACACCTGTATTGCATATATAGGACATCCCTTTCTACAATACTTTTTCATTTGAAGGGATGATATTCATGTCACTGAGACATGCTTCTGAATTCCTTGGAGGACTATTTTTCTCCCTTCTTCATTTTCACGCTTCAAGGTTTTATGGTAACAATCCAATTTAGTTTTATAAGTGGCTAACCAGTCCATACCAATCAACAGGTCATAAGACCCTAGGGGAAGTATGTTAAGGGTCTCTTGGGTGGGAAATCCATCCATAATGAATTGGCAAACTGGTATGACCTATGCTACTTTTATTTTGGTTCCAATGGCTAGTTGTACTAACCATGGCTTAATATGTCTAACTGGTTGTAGTTTACACTTATCAACAGTCTGAGGGGCCACATAATTCAAATTAGAACCAAGGTCAATTAAAATGGAAACTAGATGGTTGGCGATCATACCGTCCATCTCCACCACTGAATCTTGGTGGTCGACTTGTTTATTATCTAAGGCTACATAAATCCATGGCATGCTCCTAGCCACATCATTGATTGTGGTAGCTTATTGGATGTTGTAGACTCTCCTACTATTCTGTTGTCTGTGTGGGTAGTCTCTCAGCAGATGTTCTTCTCCACAACCCCAACATTTAAAGGGTTCTCGCTTTGGGTTATCAATATTTCCTGAGGTTGATCCAAAAGGTTTATTTCCACTCTAGGAGGAGAAATTCTGCTGATACACACTTTTAGTAGGAAGTCTCATCCTAGAACCCTTCCCATACTTCTTAAATCTTGAGGATTTAAACCCCTTCTTCTTGAATCCCAAACTACTTTTCTTCTTCTAGTCCTCGCGAGGTTTTGTATGATTCCTGAACTATTCATAACAATACCTTTCCTTATGGATAGTATCTTCTAAGGTCTTTGGCTCGTCAAACTCAATCCGGTTATGGTAGGACTGAGGTAACCCACTAATAAATTGCCACACTTTTACCTTTTCATCCTTTATGTAGGGTACATACCTTATAAGCTCAAGGAATTTATTGATATATTCCTCTATGGTGAGTTGTCCTAGCATGAGTTCATAGAACTCTTTAGTCTTCTTGTCAAAGTATTTCTCTGACAGATACTTCTTCTTGAAGTATTCCTCAAACTATTTCTATGATAAGTCCTTCTCATGGATTCCTTTTACATTCTTAAGGTCTTCCCACCAAATGGAAGCCTTTCCATTCAGGTTGAAGATGGTTATTCAAGCCTTCAAGTTTTTAGAGTAGTTATGGACTTTGAAGTACTTATTTAAACTAAGAAACCAAGCTTTTGCCTCCTCCCCTTTCTTAATCTCTTTGTCTAAAGAGGGTGGTTTGACTTTCTTGAAATCTTCAGGATCACGACTTTTGGAATGATTTCGATTCTTTCCTTTCCTTTGAGAATGTGAGCTAGTTTCCAGTTTCCTTTCCAGAGGATTCTCCCGATGAGTTTCCCCTGCCTCCAGGTTGGGCCTTCCTTGAGGTACTCCTTCTATTGTGGCCACTTATGGGACCATGTTTCCCTTTCTCAGGTGGACTTTGACTTCTCTTCGTATGTCGTCGATCCACATGATTGGCTGCGGGTCCATGCTACAGTTGCCTCTGTATGTCAGATAATCTCTGCAGCAAGACTACATTAATTTCTGTTTGTTTTTCTTTCTCCTTTATCAATCGCTCATTGTCGGCCTTGCAACTCTATAATTCGACCATGAGGCTCCTTACCATTTCAGCCATATCTGAAGGGGTTTCCACCGCCCTCCTTTCATCATATTCTTCATCTTTATTGTGGGAGCCATCCCACACTTCATGGCACGTCACCATCCTTTATACTTGGAGTTTCTCTTGATTTACCGACTACTTGAGTGCTGGAAAAAAAATTACTTTTAGCCATCAATCTATTAGTTTATGAACAACACACAGTTCATATTTCTTAATTACACACACACAATATAAATTTTCATTCTTTTCTTCAGTAAAAGTTTAAGCAGACTCTTTAGGGAAGAAGTAAGATAGGGTGTCACCCTTAAAATTCCTTTAAATAAGGTTCTTACACGACTTGTTCATGAGCCCAAGTAGGCCAAGTTTTGTAACCATGCTCAGATACCAATTTGTAACACAACCGACCTAAATGCTCTTTTAATGGGTGGGGCATCATAATTTCGTCTTTCCTTAACCAAATCATCTCGAATCATCTCTCCGAGATGATTCATTCTATTCTACTTACCCGTATCTTAAGTCTAGTAAAGTTGAAAATACTCCAAAGTCCTGGACTTCCGGAGCTCCGAAGCCAAGAGGACTTAGCTCCCTTAGGCTTAGCCTAAGGTTCCTAGGTGTTGGTCATATGGGTCCCCTCTAACAGATATCCGCTGCTCATCTTCCAAATGAAAAGATATCCTCTTTCAAGTCTTGAACCTCGCTATCCTTCCTGATCTTTATCATGAAATGGTTAAGGACTTGGGAATGAAATCTCGATCCCACAACAAGGAGTCTGAAAGAGATATCCTCTTCAGACAGAAAGGGTGAGATTGACACACTATCTCTTATCTCGACCGTCCTATAGGCTTATGTCCCAAGATGCATCAAGGGATAAGCTGGGGCATACAGACTATCAATCAAAAGCATAAGTTCACAATGAGATAAATTCATACACATGTCTTGACCATTCCACACAAAAACCATTTATAGATACATACATAAACACATGCATTCATCCATTATTTTGGTTCAATACACAAAGTATGAAAACACTTATCAGAACCAGAAGATGTGATGTGAATGCTAAAAGGGGTGCTCGTTTCCACCCAACCATAGGCTCAATCACTCCTAACGGATTTACCATTGGCCACCCCTGAGCTAGACCACGATGCTTTGAGATTGAATCTTTTCTTCCGGCTCAACGAAAGTTAGGGACATGTTACTCTCCTTCTCTTGACATAGTAAAAGATAGGGATGAAGGTTACTCTCCTTCTCCTGACTCAGTCATAGATAGGGATGAAGGTTACTCTCCTTCTCCTGACTCAGTCATAGATAGGGATGAAGGTTACTCTCCTTCTCCTTACTCAGTCTCTATTTCCTGCACTCTTCGCAGTCTTCCTCCCCCCACCACGCCTTCCTTTCTTGCCTTTCTAAACAAGATTGTGTGTGTCCCAAATTCCCAGTTCGTGTTCAGGTATGAAATCCTTAAATATGGGTGCTCTACCCCATCCCCTCATTAACTCTTGAGTAGGTCTTCCCACCTACCAACCCAACTGTAATTCATTCCTGGGTTAGAGGGTTGTTATGATGCTGAGAAATTAAATCCAACAAAGTATTGGTCTAGTGGAGGTTAACACAACCATTCTTGGTCCCCTTCACCATCTCTTTCATAGCATTCGTGGTCTCTCTTAGCACACCCCCCTTCCAACAATCATGCAACACTTATCCATTTTCTAGTAAATAACAAAATTTACATTCATTGAACTTTTATACAAAGGTCCATCAAATCAAACATTCACACATATTGAGTTTTCCATAGTCTCTTGGCCCACATAGTTATATTTACAAATTGGGGGAAACAAGGGTGTTACAATCCACTCCCCCTTAAAGGAACATTGTCCTCGATGTTCTATCTGTCAATGTTCTCTGTATATATAGAAGTAAACAAAAATGGATATTCCTGTCTCATGGCATCCTACTCAAAAACATGCTCAACTATCCTGACTATTCTAGTATTCAAGTTTGACTATAAGCTTATAAATAACCTAGTTTCACATATGATTTCGAGTCATGTCAATGCTAAATAGAATAAAAAGATACTTGGTGATTTCCCCCCTTTGAACCCATTTCCATTGGGAAGGAATCCACCTTGGGTGATCGTCTAATCCAATAAGTATCATAGAGGTTTTCTCCTCTTGTAGTATCTCTTTAGAAGCTTTACAAAAGGTGTTCATAAGCGTAGTGGGAGTTGATTAAATATTACTGGAGAAGGCCAATAACTTTACCTTGGTAAACTACCTTTTATAATAGATAACCCAAGGCATCAGATGTGAGAACATATAAATCAGGGGCTATAGGGTAGCCTTGCATCATTGATCTGCTAAGAGGAATAAGATAAGTAAGGGATATATTAACACACACAATAATTAAAGCATTGGAAAAGATAATATTGACATAATATATGAACTTTGACCCAAATCCTAGCCACTCAAGCATGTGGAGAATGAATTTCCACTCCAACTTGGCATAGGCCTTGTAATAGTCCAACTTTAGACACATTCCTTTAAAACATCTCTCTTTGGACAGAAAAAAATCCAAACATTCAATGATGGAAATATCTCACAAAATTCTCTTCCCGATAGTATTTCAAATACAAAAATATTCCACCATATAAAGATAAATCTAGATCTTGATGTAAACATTGGCAACTTTCAGTTTGATGATATGATAGATAATTTTTTCGAGCATCATCGATTTGGAAGCCTAATTTTGTCTAATGAATATGAGCCTAAAAATCAGAAACCTAATCATGATCTCCTTGCTAACAAATATAACCATAATGTATCATAGTTCTATAATCAACCTTGTCCTAAATATGATAAATACTCTTGGTAGTCCAATTTTTTTTTTGACTCTTATGCCATTGGTCATCGTGATTTTATTTATGATGATCCCTTAGGAACCTACCATTTGGATGACATTTGCTTCCTAGAAGAAAGTGTGAAGATTCCTAAAGTTCCCAATGATGGATCTAATCAACTTTGGGTTCCCCCCAAATATAGTTTGCTAAAGACTGGTTCACACTTCTCATTAGATATTTTAATACATCTTGATACCTTTTTATACAAGAAGGATGTTAAGGAAAGTGTTTTTTAGCTTAAGATTGTTTCGATGGATGCTCTAATTTTTGCAACCCCATCATAACCCAAAAACTCACTCCATTTGACCTAAGTTGTCCTCTAGTTTATGATGGTTATATTGAGTCTTTCACTAAATAGAGGAGATGCTCTAACCATGTTATTCTAATTGAGATAGATAGTCATACTACTTAGCTTCCATCTTGTACCAAAGGAGGAAAATTGTATCGTTGCGTAAAGGAGGAAAATTGTATTGTTGAAGAACTTTCTGGGTTTTCATGAGAAACATGCAAGGATCTTTAGGATGGATGGATAGTACATGCTCCATGATCTGGAACAATTCCAAGAAAAAAGGAGGCATAGTACAACAAAACAATTTATGAATTTTTTTTTCAATTCATTTGGCCTTATTCTAGGAGGACCCCTAGCAGTAGATGCATGAACTAACACTTCATCAATCCCTACAGGAAGTCAAGGTTTCTTTCACTCAATATAAATGGACTCATATCTACCATTACTGGATGCAAGGCGAGAACATGACAAGTACTAAACAAATGATATATCTCAATAAATTATCACATAGAAAACCCTGCATTAATAAATAATCACATAACAATTCATAAAACATTAAACATAACTAGAATTGATGGCTATATAAACTATGCTGAAATGAACAATAACACCTAATCTGATGAACTGGTCGATAGTACAGTTGGAATGGTTGACCCCTCTTGTTTCTCTTCAGCTGTATGACACTCTGCTAGTCTTGATCTTCCCTCAATCGACGAAGAAAGATCTTAAAGTACCTGCCAAAATCATTCAACCTCCATAATTATCTAAAAAATCAATACAAGTCATATTTGTAGCACATTATTTACTCTAAGATGCATTTTTACGAGAGTGTCAGAACATACCTGAATGAGATCCTCTGGGTTTCAAGAATAATTTATTAGAGTCACGCGTCTAATATTTGATCAAACTGCCTCCATTGATTTGAAGTAGCAGCAACGAAGTCAACATTGACTTTGTTGTTGCTCCGTTGGATTGAGGGAGGTAATTATTCTCTATTGAATAGGGCCAACCATGTGAAGGTGGAAGCTCTTATGCCCCCCGTCGGTCACATGACTCTCAATTCCCTAATACCCAACATATAAATCTATTGAAATATTTACAACAAAAACAAATATATATACATACCAATATTCACAATTGTTTACAATGAAATAAAACGTTTCCTTGATCCATTTGGAGTGAGCTCAATTATCCTAAGAGAAAAGTAACAACTATTCCATAACATCATAGACTA
This sequence comes from Picea engelmannii, assembly GCA_009831015.1. Classification (NCBI taxonomy): domain Eukaryota; kingdom Viridiplantae; phylum Streptophyta; class Pinopsida; order Pinales; family Pinaceae; genus Picea; species Picea engelmannii. The sequence continues at coordinate 155,160 of ML811933.1, forward strand.
TGCTAAAGCACTTTACATCTAAAAACTAGAGAATGGAAATTGATGTGAAAATATGATTTATTCTATTCCATCATATGACTTGGTTGGAGTATTAAAATGTACCTGTAAACATCATAGAACTCATGCCACTTTGATATATAAGTGAAAACATGTTATTTTTCCAATATTTAATCATAAACTCACTCAAAATACTAAAATTAATGCTTTGGAAAATAATAGGTCTAAAATCATATGTAATCATGGAAATGGTCTTAATGTAAGGCTGCGGGAAAGCAAAACATGGAGAAAATAGATTTTATATTAAATAGTTATTAAAATATTCATGTACATCATCATTTAGTACTTTTAGCTGGCCTCTTCTTCTTAGCTCTATAGTTCCTAATCATTTCAACAATATCTACGTCTTCGTTCTCTGGGTGCTCTTAAAAATCTGATTGTGATTGTGTCCTCTCACGTAGAGAATTCCTAGTCGCAGGGTACTCACGGGGTAATGGAGGCCGCTGTGATGAGGAATCACCTACAAAAGAAAAAAAATACAAAATTTAGATGGCCAGTTTTTAAATATCATTGAACTAGTTCAACAATATTAAACAAAACACTTGCAATGTCATTATTTACCTAGTCCACTGGTCGACACCATTGGAATGGTTTCCCTCCCCATGCTCCTCCTCAACTGTATGAGCCTCAAGTACAACATTATCTTCCATTGAGACCACAAACTTTATAAGGAAAATCATAAATGTATAAGTAAAAAAAATAGAACTACAAAATGTATAACTATGAAATTATTAAGTATATGATTAAAATACAACCATATTACCATCATGTGCCAGCTTGGTCGTAGCACCATCATGGGGCTTCACCCCCGTGGAATATTGGGACTACATGGGAGAACCATCTTCTGGTTGCAAACTGCTATCAACACACTTCTCTCCAATACTACTGCATTCGTTGACAATGTTGCTCCCTTGATTAAAACAAAGTTGTAAATATTAATAATATCCAACATGACTATATTATATTAATAATAAAGGTTAATGTGGATTGAATTTTATTTACCTTATCCTGCAAAGTGGTTCTTGGTAACTGCCCCAAGCTTTTTCGGTGTTCAACTGCAACTTTATAGCCATACTTGTAACCAGGCTGGAGGTCTTCCTCCCTAGTTTCAGTACCAAACTCGTCACCCTGCATTGCATAAGAGTATGTATTTTTAATTTTTTTCACTGCAATTACCTAAAAATTTTAAGGCGATACAAATAATATATTTAGGTACTTATAATTTGTGACTGCAACTTCAAGTAGCTGCCCTGGCGTAGCCTGTGCTGGCCACATTTGGAAAGCCTTTCTTTTGTTTCCTTTGATGTGTTAGTCAACCTATCATCAAAAGTTTCAAGTATGTTAAAATATACCACAATTTTATTTACATCTGAAAAAATTTGAATGTATTGAATTGAAATTGTAATTTACCTTCTCAGACCAAAGGGTGTTTTTCCTTCATCTGTCAATTTCTTCTCTTTTGCGTTCTCAATGAGGGCCTTCCACTCCCTCTCTAGAATCATCAGAGGATTCTCGTACCTATCATTTTGTTTCAATTGATTCCTATATGTTTCTTGCATACATTTTAAATATTGGCCAGTTGTGGCGGTGGTCAAGATCTTATTAAATGTGTCTACACCAAAAAGGCTTTCGAGATAATCCATCAATTCTTTTTTGAGGTTAGAATTATGGGAATTCCACCTCTCTCGTATGGTGGGCCCAAAAATCAGCAACGCCTTATTCTCCAAGGACCTATAAAAATCGTTATTCCCTACACGCAAAATGATTATATAATTATTAATTTAAAAATAATAATTTAGATGATTTATATTTGTCTACATAGAGAACATGAAACAATTAAAATTTTAAAAATTACCTGGGACTTTAACTTGATTGAATGGAAACCCTTCCTCGTTGACCATAAATGTGCCCTTAAGGGTCCCTGTGCTGGTCACACATCTTGCTTTAGGAAAAACAACCATATAGTTGGTCAAATCATCGGCCTCATCTCCGTCACCACCTCTAGATCCTACCTGTGTGGTCACTTCCTTGGTGTGCACATCGTGGCTCCCACCTAATGGTGTGGAAGGTGGAGATCTGAATAACTACTTCCTGGCAGCTATACGAGGGCCTGTGTCAGGACCTTGTGGTGTATGTGCAATGCCACTACTACTGACACCATGCATGTTGATGTCAACAAGATCCAAACATATTTGTATAAGAAAGAAAACATTTTTTCGTTTAGATAATGTAAAATTTAAAAATCAAGCTTTCATAATTGATATTATGACATAAAAATAAAACCACTTGAAATTATGGTTATTACCTTATATGTCTTAAGCCTTGTCATAACTTTTGTGATCCTTTCTTCAACCTCAGGAGTTTGATCTAGAATATCTAACAAGTGAGCTAGTTCCTTGTTTTCTTTATTGATCTTTTTTCTAATTAAAACCATAGGGTCGGGGGATTCATACAAATCCCTTTCATTGAGTGAATCATCATCAACATCATGTCCCATTGACTACATATTCAACAAAATAAATGATAATTCAATTATGTAAATAAATAAAATAACAGATCGCCATAGAAATAAAATCCACATTAAATGGAATTTGAACATTGTTGTTCGTTTACCTGTTCTGAGACCACTTTTGATTTACCACGATCAACCTGCCACATTATAGTAAAATTAGAACCGTGATCATTATCATGAGAAATAAATTCAAATGTATGAGAAATCCTCCCTCTTTATTGACATCCAAGGAGGAATGTTATTATTGATAACAAAAATAGGACACACTGAGTAAATAGACCAAATCTCTCCAAATGGATTAACAACGTAAATAACATAATGAAAATCATAAAATATAAGAGTCATTTCTTATAGGTTGGGAAAATTAGTATACATACCTCCCCCATAATAGCAACATATGTATCTACTCGATTCAAATTGTAATCAATCAATAACTCTTCCCTTGCAACTATTGATTTTATTGCACATACGAATACACGATTTCCTTCACGCCCCTCAAATACACAATTGGGTCGCTTATTTGTGGTCGAGTTTCATGTACTATTTATAAACCTTGCAATATTCCCCGTTGCTTTTGGCCTTCCGTCAATATAGGTAATTTCTCCTTTATTTTGATCATTGTCTTTTAGCTGTATATAATTTGCATCCAAGCCATATCTTCACATACTTTTTGTATATTGGATTATTCGTATCCAATATTTGTAGATATAACAGTGTTTGAAGTACTCCATCAATTCGGTTAATCCTTTGTAACATACCTTTATGCCATCCATGGAAAATAACCCCAAACTATGTAATGATGATGGAGCAATCCGGTATATCCTTTCATTTACACAAAAATCAGTGTTTATTTCAGGAAGATCCTTGGGTACCCATTGTTTCACTATATGTTTGTACCTCAAGGGCACCTCGATGTTATATATGCTCTCATGATCATAATAACATGATCCCCCTTTCACAAGAAAAAATTCCATGCGTCTATGGAATTTTCTTCTGATCTTCTCACCTCAACTTGATCTCCGCTTGTTAGACCTACTAGATGTCTCACTTTCCTCTATTCTACCTAAAATTCCCTCACTCAATGAAGATAGATCTGACAACTATCTGTTTGTTTTTACGTCCTATAACACCATTAATGACAGAAACAGTCAGTCAATCAAGATGTAACACTAGTTCATTACGAGTATCTTGTTGGTATCACAGTAAGCTCATAATGATTACCATAGTGTTACTCTCTCACAATTGTATTATGCTCTATTACTAGTGGTATACTATCTGGACATTATAGGGGCATGTTTGAAGTCAAATGAAACATTCCAACAAGTGGCGGTAATAGGACATGATGTTAGTTGGAATACCCTGGAACTGATTCCATTAGACACATACTCAATCCTAAGGGGTCACAATCAATGTAATGACAAGGAGATAATCCTCAATTAAATTTGAGAGAATTATTAAGACACACACCCACTATACTTTGATTGATAGACATATCTATTGTCATCCTAAATATGTGAGACCCACTGTCTGAATGTGTCAAGTCACTGGTGACTCACTGCTTTGCATCACACGCGCTATATCCTGCAATAGAGGAACAACATCCTAGGTGAAAACTTGGGGTGTCCTTCAAAGAACCATGTTAGGGGCATCGCGATAAAAAAATATATGAAATCAAGTAAAGCCAATGTTCATAAGATATACTAGTCCTTAAATCATGCAAAGTACATTGTTACTTAAGATATAAGCCACATGGACAATTCACATCAGTATCCTTTTCAAATTTCACACTAGATCAGGATTGTATGTAAGTTGGCAAGTTTGAATATGGGAGGACCTTCATATGGCTCGATTAGATGTGCCAACCAAAATAGTGAAATAAAAGACCCAAGAAGAGGAATGTGTCACGGGGGAAGTAGTGAAAGAAAAGACCCAAGCAGAGGAATATGTCTCGGGGGAAGTAGTGAAAGAAATGAACCCTTCAAGAGTAAGTGTGATAGTGATATGGATCAGGGTTAATTCATAGCTTATGGTGTCATTGAGTCCATTTCTATGAGCACATTTGTGGAGGGTGCGCTTGCTTTGAGTTACCACTTTCTAAGCTCTATGTTTTTCCAAACCCCTTAATATTTTTCCTCTTATCATATTTGCAAGTCCCCTTCATAAGGTTTCAAGCTATAACATCATTTCTTTGGGACTGGGGTGAACGCAGAAAGGGTAGAGCTCAAGTTTGGATTTCCTTTTAGAGTCCTTTGTTATTCTTTCTTTCTTTATTTAGCATTATTTTTTCTGTTTGTTTCTTTTCCTTAGTAGCTGCAATCAACATCCAATACACCCATCACCAATGTCATCTTGCATCGACCTCGCACAATGAGCAGTGAATGGGGCCAACATTGAAATTTCTTCAAACTGTGCATGTATGCATTGAAATTCAACATGGTTAGACTAGACACATCCCTTGATGGTATGGGAGGGTTTCAAGACTCAAGGATGTCTGATGTCCCCACATAATCGTTGAGATCATCCATGTTTGCATCAACGTTCATAATGGATGTATCATTGTCATCATTCATCGTTTCCATATGTATAATCTTTGTTGGAACTCTCTTGAAATGTCATGGAACTTCCAATTCACCCACCACAAAAGTCATGCACCGACCCCACATAATGAACAGTGAATGGGGCCAACGTTGAAAATTCTTCAATATGTTCCTGTATGCATCAAAATTTGACATGGTTAGACTAGACACATGCCTTGACAATATGGGAGGGTTTCAAGACTCAAGGATGTATGATGTGCCCACATAATATTTGCGATCATCCACATTTGCATCAATTTTCATCATGCACATCTCATTACCAATGTTTGTCATTCCCTTCTATAGAATTGTTTTCAGAACTATCTTGAAATTTGACATGGAACTTCAAATACACCCATCACAAATTTCTTCTATCGACCCTGCACAGTGAGCAGTGAATGCGGCCAACATTGAAATGTTTTCAATTTGTGTCCATATGTATCAAAATTTGACATGGTTATACTAGATAGTTGACTTGAAGGTATGGGAGGGTTTCGATACTTAAGAATGTTTGATGTCCCCTCATAATATTTGAGATCATCCATGTTTGCATCAATGTTCAATATAATATTGGATGTCTCATTGTCATCATCCATTATTTCCATCTATATAATCTTTGTCAAAACTCTCTTGAAATGTCATGGCACTTCCATTACACCCATCACCAATGTCATCTTGCATCGACCTCACACAATGAGCAGTGAATGGGGCCAACATTGAAATTTCTTCAAATTGTGCATGTATGCGTTGAAATTCAACATGGTTAGACTAGACACATGCCTTGACGGTATGGGAGGGTTTCAAGACTCAAGGATGTCTGATGTCCCCACATAATCTTTGAGATCATCCATGTTTGCATCAATGTTCATAATGGATGTCTCATTGTCATCATTTTTCATTTCCATATGTATAATCTTTGTTGGAACTCTCTTGAAATGTCATGGAACTTCCAATTCACCCACCACAAATTTCATGCACCGACCCCACATAGTGAGCAGTGAATGGGGCCAACGTTGAAATTTCTTCAATATGTTCCTGTATGCATCAAAATTTGACTTGGTTAGACTAGACACATGCCTTGATAGTATGGGAGGGTTTCAAGACTCAAGGATGTATTATGTCTCCACATAATATTTGAGATCATGCACATTTTCATAAACGTTCATCATGCATGTCTCATTGCTAATGTTTGTCATTCCCTTCTTTATAATTATTGTCGAAAATATCTTGAAATTTGACATGGAACTTCAAATACACCCATCACAAATTTCTTCCACCGATCTCGCACAGTGAGAAATGAATGGGGCCAATGTTGAAATGTTTTCAATTTGTGCCCGTATGCATCGAAATTTGACATGGTTAGACCAGATAGTTGCCTTGAAGGTATGGGAGGGTTTCAATACTTAAAGATGTTTAATGTCTCTGCATAATATTTGAGATCATCCATGTTTGCATCAACTTTCAATATAATATTGAATTTCTCATTGTCATCATTCTCCATTGCCATCTATAGAATTTTTTTCGGAACTCTCTTGAAATGCCATGGCACTTCCAATACACCCATCACCAATGTCATCTTGCATCGACCTCGCACAGTGAGTAGTGAATGGGACCAACATTGAAATTTATTCAAACTGTGCATGTATGCGTCGAAATTCGACATGGTTAGACTAGACACATGCCTTGATGGTATGGGAGGGTTTCAAGACTCAAGGATGTCTGATGTCCCCACATAATCTTTAAGATCATCCATGTTTGCATCAAAATTCATAATGGATGTCTCATTGTCATCATTCATTGTTTCCATATGTATAATCTTTGTTGGAACCCTCTTGAAATGTCATGGAACTTCCAATTCACCCACCACAAAAGTCATGCACTGACCCCACATAATGAGAAGTGAATGGGGCCAACGTTGAAATTTCTTCAATATGTTCCTGTATGCATCAAAATTTGACATGGTTAGACTAGACACATGCCTGACAATATGGGAGAGTTTCAAGACTCAAGGATGTATGATGTCCCCACATAATATTTGAGATCATCCACATTTGCATCAACGTTCATCATGCACATCTCATTGCCGATGTTTGTTATTCCCTTCTATAGAATTGTTGTCGGAACTATCTTGAAATTTGACATGGAACTTCAAATACACCCATCACAATTTTCTTCCATCGATCCTACACAGTGAGCAGTGAATGGGGCCAACGTTGAAATGTTTTCAATTTTTGCCCTTATGCATCAAAATTTGACATGGTTAGACTAGATAGCTGCCTTGAAGGTATGGGAGGGTTTCAATACTTAAGGATGTTTGATGTCCCCGCATAATATTTGAGATCATCCATGTTTGCATCAACGTTCAATATAATGGATGTCTCATTGTCATCATTCTTCATTTCCATCTATATAATATTTTTTGGAACTCTCTTGAAATGTCATGACACTTCCAATACACCCATCACAAATGTCATCTTGCATCGACCCCGCATAGTGAGCAGTGAATGGGGCCAACATTGAAATTTCTTCAAACTATGCATGTATGCGTCGAAATTTGACATGGTTAGACTAGACACATGCCTTGACGGTATGGGAGGGTTTCAAGACTCAAGGATGTCTGATGTCCCCACATAATCTTTGAGATCGTCCATGTTTGCAACAATGTTCATAATGGGCGTCTCATTGTCATCAATCATTGTTTCCATCTGTAGAATATTTGTTAGAACTCTCTTGAAATGTCATGGAAATTCCAATTCACCCACCACAAATTTCATGCACCGACCCCGCATAGTGAGAAGTGAATGGGGCCAACATTGAAATTTCTTCAATATGTATTTAATAGTTGTTTCCTTTAAAATCCGATTGAGAAAATTAAAATGAAATGAGGATGGGATGAGACGATATATAGAGTGGGTCTATGAGTGATCTTTGAATATAAAGATGAATGAATGAACTTCTCTTGGTTTCGAGAATAATGTATTCTCTACTAAACAAGGCCAACCACGTGAAGGTGGAAGATCATATGGCCCCTCCCTCCCCCCCGCTCCTTCCTCACATCGCTCAATTCCCCAATAACCAATCTATAAAATAGAAAACAAGCAAAAACAACATAGTAATCATGCATAGAAACTACCAAAACAAAAATGAAATAAAACTTAAAAACATGTAATTAACCCACATAAAAAATAATTTAAAGAGAATAATTCATACAAATTAAAATATCTAGTTATGTACCTCATCGACCAACACAACATTTGTATCATCCTTCTTCGATATCTTCTTCTTGATCATCCAACTCGACATCTGTATCAACATCCGGTTCAGAAAAAATGTTTAAAGGATTGATGATATCATCATCATCATCAATGTCATTTTTGAGCATATCTTCATCGATATCATCATCAAGAACTGGCGCATTGTCTCCTATGCCTGGTTGATCTTCTCCATCCTCTTCATCTGTCGACCCATATTCTTCCTGCTCTAGCTCTACATCATCTTCTTCTTCAATATCATCTTCTTCATATACAATATACTTTACTGGCCTTCCTCTTGGATCATATCTAACAACAAATGACCAATCCCTCTTATCTGGAACCTTTGAGTAAAAGACTTGTTCACATTGACTTGGAAAAACATAGCGATCACAGGATTTTTCAGAAACTGTTGTTTTAATCATCGGAAATCCATTGGCATGTTGAATAACAGTTCTTTCCTCATCATGTTCATGCATTCGTAACCTATACCATTTGACATCGAGCAAAACTAATTTGAAGGAATGAAAGTCACACAATTATATCATTCAAAAACCCATAGTATCTATTTTCAGATTCTCGAGGACGTCTGTCACTCCTAGAGGAAACATTAGTGACCTGGAATACTTGAATTATCCCAATATCAAAATTTTTTCTGGTTTCATCCAACTGCTTGATGCAAAATTTATGACCATTGCACCACATAGCCTTGTGGTGTTTCAACTGCAATATGCCAGACATGTAAAAGATGCATTTCCAATTAATAATAAACAAATTTATATAACTTGGAAAGTATAATATGAAAAAACCACACATACAGTCACATTAATATAATATAAAATAACTGAATAAAATGGGTGAATTTGCTTACCTTTCCATCTTTCAAACAATATGCTAAATCTATTTCCCTCTGCGTAACATAGGAATATCCATTACAACGAGCTTCTCTAACCAATTCAGACAGTTCTTTCCATGATAACCTACTGCCATGACGTTCTTTACATCTATCAATCCATACCTTCATCCAGTCAATATTGTTTGCAATGTATAAATGTAGTGCATCCCAATCTTGAGCAACCGACCGATCAAAAAATCACAATTCACCAATATTTAATATTAGTTATAACCATGGTAAATATTAATAAATGATGAAAGAATAAATATTAAATGAGTATGATCATATACAAAAAAAATGAAAAATTTATATTTATTAAAAATATCCACAATTTAATTACTTCTCACTTTCTTCATTGTACCTTTCCCCAACAACTTCTCCCTTTCAAATTTTTTGATGGAGTTCACATCCCAAATGCAATCCACTACATGCATAGCTTGCGCTGATAATTTAGGAAGATACTTACTAATATACACCATGGATTCATATACCATATATCCCTCCACCATAGAACCCTCAAGACGTGCTCTTTGTCTAACAAAAGCCTTCAATGATTTCAAGTGCCTCTCCACCATCCACATTGACCTTGTGTGTAAAGGTCCACACATTTCAATCTCCTCAACTTGGTGTATGAGGTAGTGTTCTTGTGCATTGAAAAATGTTGCAGGTAGATACTTTTGCATTTCACACATTAGCCGAGGAATTTCTCTCTTCCAATACTTTATATCATCTTCATGGATTTCTTTCAATGACAACCATCTATAGATCATGACACAAGAAAATAACATGTTTCAACAAAACATAATGCATATTACATTACAAGTAAAACACATGTCATTAAGTACAACAAAAAAATGGTTTTTTTTTGCATATATATTGCAGCTACTTACCTCATGTATTTTCCAAGATCATATATAACTTGTTTGACGTTGTTGTCAAATTCTTTTGGGAGAGATAGAGGTGGAACATACTGTAACAATAAAAATGAATTGTTACTTGTTCACAACTAGACAAAAAAATAAAAATATTAAAAAAAATGTATACGACCAATATATAAATATGAATACTGAAATGATTAATTACCTTAATGAAGGTATGCCAATCATGTGTTTTAACCCCACCAAATTCACCTTTCTTCGTTAAGATATTCTTTATGTTTGAACAAAAACCTGTGGAAAATTTAACTTTTTGAATGACCTCTTTTACACCATTGCTTTGCTGGTATGTTAATAACCATGGATGGTTATTTTGGTCTCCATCGTTATTTAATCGGATCACACTTTGCATTGCATGCTTGGCTTCTTGAATGTCATTACAAATTTTGACAATTTTTTCTTTATCCCTCCTGCCATCTATGATTCACCATAATGTTTCTATCACATTCTTCCCAATATGCATTGTATCAAATAAATGAACTATTTTTAGGTCCTTATAGAAAGGCAACCTCATGAATTGAGTGGGATAACATTTCATTCCTCGTGGAAGCCCATTATTACTACCTTCACGACAACGACATTGATGAAGCATAAACAAAATTAGAACACTATTTATCAAATGCGGTAAAATAAAATGAATAATTAAAATAAAATTTCAAAACATGATTCCATTTACGATACATAAAAAAAATGCATACCTCGAGGATTAATTCTATCATATGCCAACTTCCATAGGCGAGGTGTCATTCTCTGTGGTTTTAGTCCAGTCTCTTGTTTCCCATTGAAAATATATTTTTTAGTAGTACGATACTTATGGTTCTTAGAGATGAAGTGTCTATACTCATCAAACACCTCCTTTCCTAAACTTTTTGACCGACGACATTTCATCTTAGGACCACAAACTGGACATGCAAATTTACCCTTTGTTTGAAGACCTTCAACAGATGGATTAATGTGAATTATTAATATACGAAATGATTATTTAAACAACATGCATGATATATTCAATTAATTATATACTTTTCAAGCATGCAATATGAAATTTTACCTACCACAAAAATGTGTTAGTCCTGGTGCATCATGAATTGTCCATAAAATTATTCCATGACATTGAAATCTCTTCTACCCAATTGGTTTATAGATGTCATACATAGTGATGCCCTCCCATAACTTTAGTAGCTCGTTGATAAGAGGCTCAATATACACATTCATATATTTAACTTGGTACTTACCTAATTGTTTGAAATTACATGAAATTACTACCATGGTATGTATATATACGCAAATAAATAAATAAAATATGTTATGCAAAAAAAGAGAAAAATGAAAATTTTAAATTTGAAAAATTAATGTAAACAAATACCTGGAATAATAATTGTCAACATTATGTGCTCCCTCTTTATTGACATCCAAGGAGGAATGCTATTGTTGATAAAAAAAATAGGCCACATTGAGTAAACAGACCGAATCTCTCCAAATGGATTAACACCGTTAGTTGCCAATGAAAGCCTAACATTACGAGGTTCATCTGTAAATTCTGGCCATTTTGCAGCAATTTCCTTAAATGCATAAACATCTGCAGGAATTTGAAGAACGTCATATTCAATTCTCTTTCATGCATGGTAATCCATAAACTGTGCTATGCTTTGGCACCTGAACAATTGTTGCAAACATGGAATTATGGGAATATGTCGGAGAAACTTTCGAAGGACCATTTTTGTTACTTGATCGATTCGATATCTACTGATACCACATACCAAACATTCTTTTTTCGACTCATGTTGTCCATAATATATAATATGATCATTAGGACATGCTTCTATACTTTGATACTCCATTCCAATGTATTTCATAATGACATGTAAATCTCGATATGTGCGAGGTAAAATATTTGGCGAGGGTAACATAAATTCACCTAACAATCTAAAACATAAAAAATAAATAGTTAATGTAAAGAATAGTAATTGTAAATATTGCATTTTTATTTTACACATTAATTAACACTAAAACAAATGGGGAAAAGTCAACCTTTATGTAGATGTGATGAAACATATTACATACCTTAGGATCTGTGTCATACAAGTGTTCGACAAATGATTCGTAACCTTTACGTTCACCAACAACAATGTAGTGGAGAGAAGATTTGCTCTTGACCCTTTATAAAGTCGTTTATTTTCCTTTTCAATCAGAGGCTCATCATAAATACCATCACTATTGTCCCCATGATCCTCATTTGGATGATCGAATAAGTCTTGGATCATTTGATTTGTCCCATCATCTTGAACTATGTTATTATTGTCATATACTTCCATGGGATCATTAACTTGGTCTTCATTATCTGCTTCAAGTTCTTCATCTCGTACAACATCATTTCTGCTACTACTTGGTGCTTTGTGCATAAAGCTAGGGGGCAAATCTAACTTTATAATTACAAACAATCATGAAAAATTAGTGCATGTATAAAACAATATAAAAGTTTGAGAATACAATAAATATTAAAACATATAATGAATGTATATATAGCTAATTACCTTGGGACGATATTCATTTGATCCCCCGTCCATGTGCCCATATTTTCTACAATGTTTTTTAGCTGGTGCTATTAAAACTCTTTCGAGACGTCTAGTACAACAATTTTTGCAAGAGCAATAACATTTACCATCACTCTTTTCACCCTCTTTAATTTTTTTCCCACCTCTAATGTTTTCTGACAATCTTCCCCACAGACATATACTGAAAAAAAAAATACTTGTTTTTTGTTCGCCAAGAAGACTGGATGATACCCTTTTTGAATTGTCGTTATTATAGCAAACTTGTCGCAACATCCATAAAATGAAATATATTTATAGATTTTATAACGTCACAATTCCGATGATAGTTGACCAAGTCAAAGTTGACTTGGTAAAATACTAGGTGACCGTTGGGATGGGGAAAACCTAGTTTCCATAATGTCACAAGTGTGACGAATATTTCACCAATGTCGAAAGAGAGACGAAAATGCAATGTTGTCGCAAGAGAGACATCCTCCTAACTTCGTCGCAAGAGTGACATGTTTTTGTAGTACGTTGCAAGAGTGATGTTATCAGGCCATATGTAGAAAAAAATTTAAAATTTCCTCTATTTTTCGATAGTATGGCCAATTTTGTACGTAACGTCACAAATAGAACATCGAAAATTTTCCAATATGTACTAGTGATTGATTCTAGTTCCCCATATTCAATCACTAGTCCGTTGATTGATTTTCCTTGCATTCATATGTACACCATGTTATGCCAATGTGATTTTCATTTGCACTACTAGCTCCCAACATTCAACTAACACTTTATTTGTCACCCGTTCTTGCATCCACACGCTCTTTGTTGTTTTAGAGTACTCCAATTAAAGCCTTGATTGGTAATTAGATTTGCATGAAAATACAAAATATCTTTTGTGAATGTGCTTGGAATCTCTATTGTGTACCTATTACTTATATTTCATATTACTTGACTTCCATATTTGTATCTTCAACTTGCAATTATTATTTTAGCGTGCTTTCCTCTTCAAATAGATCAATCTACTATTAGTATGTCCCAAAGAGAGCATCATGATATCCTAAAATTATGATAACTTAGGCTATGTTTACATATCGTTTTGTTATGACCCAAGGGGGGCATATATATGGATAAATGTATATGATATGACTCCAAGTGGGGTGGGGGGGGATATATGGGATTAAATGTACATGTAATGTGTAAATATATATGTAATAGGGTTGGCATAGTATTAAAGGGGCCTCATGTGCAAGTGTTAATATCTATATATAAGAGAACATGTATTTATTATTGGGGAGGTGAATGGTGATGTATAAATGTATTTGGTTATTTAGAGGGGGTTCCCCTATTCTTTAAGGGGTTATTGTGTAAATTATCTATCTTGGGGTTGTGATCCACGCTCACATTCTGTACATGGTGTGTACTTCTATTATGTTATGATAATTTAATCATTTGGATCATTACATTTGGTATCAGAGCACCAATCCTAGGGTTTTTCTTCCTCAATACAACCATTTTGGAATTTTCGCTATATTTTTTTCTCGTAGAAAATTTAGAAGGAAAAGATTGGATTTTATCTATAGGACATATCAAGGTCTTTGTGGTAAAAATTTCAGCTTCCAGGTCATCATAATTTCTAATATACACCTTGTGGAAGATAGGGTATCTGACTAGTCCTATTGACTAGTCTCAAACAAGTGTTCTGGGTAAAATCATCATATATTATTCCTCAAGGATCCAAATTATATGAGACTAGTTGAATTGGAAAGAGGATATCCTATATTATTTTGGTACAAGTTTCAAAATCAAATATAGAATATTGTGTGTGTGGCACATTGTACAAGTTCACTCTTCTGGAAAGGCCAAAAATCAACAAGGTGTGGGGAAGTTACCATATCTTCCACTTGGCACAAACAATTTTTCTCAGACCTATGGAATTGAAGAAAGAAAATATCTAAGGATTACACAACTCAATTTCATACTCAAAAGGGATGAAATTGCAGAGATACATTAGAAGGAAGGTCGACTAGGAGGACAAACTCCAAATCAGGGTTTCAAAGGTATGCTCACTTAAAACTATCATAAAGTTTGATTGGAATGTCCGATTGGGCTGATTCAAAATCCATTGGAAAGAGGAAACCTATAAGATTATATGGGAACATGGATTATAACCATTTGATATTATTATCCTTAATATATTGAGGTTGTAATTTAATGGTTGGGGTTAGACCTCAATTAAGAATCAATGGAAATACCTAAATTTACGGGAGATGAAGATAAATATGAAATAAATCCTATGGAATGGTTGAGGTTGGTAAAATAATATGATATGACTCCTTGAAGGGAAATCAATTATTTTTTTGGTGAAGCTTCGAAGTGGTGGATGAGTGTTGATAAACATGGGAAACATTTGAAGAACTCTTTTCAAATAAATGGATTAAGGACATAAATATGGAGGAAATGTATATAATTTGAGATGAATTAAAAGAAGCAAAGGAAGATATTAAGAATAAGGGTGAGGAGATATCTAAGATACGATCCCTTAATGAATCACTCATTAAGGAGGTTAAGAACTTAAATCAAGAAAATAGTAGCAAATGCAAGTGGGAAAAATACAAATCAAGGGAATATTTGAAAAAAAAAAGATGAAGATATATGTAAATTATGAAGCCATAATAAAATACTATTGTATGAGGTTAATATATTGAAAGAATAAAAGAAAAAAATTCAAAATAAAGAAGAAAGAAGTATCTTGGATGAAGAATCTACCAAAAGAATTGAAGAGACAATTTGCAAGAAGGTTGAGGAATCCCTAAATATTGATGAGGTAAAATAAAAAAAATGCAATCCATAATTGAAGAAGGACGTCATAATTTGATAAATGGGGTGACATTGTAGCTTCAAAAGGAGAAAGAAGACAAGATTCAAGAAGGTCCCCAGAAGATACTTGAATACATGCCAAATATGATGGTGTTATCTCCAAGGCTAAAAAAATCAAAGAGAAAGAAAGGAATATAGAGGATTCCATTTTATTTGAAAATAATTTAGATGAAATGCACATGCAGAGTGAAGAAAAACCATCAAAAGTGGAACCATATCGGCACCCTCATTACTAGTAAACATTTCAAGGAAGACAAGAAGGTCGATATCAACATTATGAAGGGAGAAGATGAAATACTTGTCAATATTCATGGCACAAGGAATGACAAAACCACTCTTCAACAAGCTATTATCAGAGACCAACAACCACTACAAATTGGAGAAGCTACAACAAAAATACATGGAATAAAAGGAAAGAAAATTACGCAACAACTAGACACCAAGGATTAAGACCAAAAAGAATTGATCTTGGATGGATAAATCATCAACAATAGAATGAAAAAAGCAAGAACATAAGAAAATCATATTACTTGGTTTCATCACATGTGAAGCCTTTAATTATAAAGCTTTGAGGATAAATATTTTTGAAGGAGGGTACTATGTTATGACCCAAAGGGGGATATATATGGATAAATGTATATGATATGACCCCAATGGGGGCATATATGGGACTAAATGTACATGTAATGTGTAAATATATATGTAATAGGTCCGACCTAGTATTAAAAGGGCCTCATGTGCAAGTGTGAATAGATATATATAAGAGATCATGTATTCATTATTGGAGATGTGAATTATGATGTATGAATATATTTCGTTGATTGGAGGGGGTTCCCATATTATTTAAGGAATTATTGTGTAACTTATCTATCTTGGAGTTGTGCTCCACACTCACATTTTGTACATGGTCCAACAACCAAATGTAATGAACCAAATGGTTAAAATGTTCTAATACCAAATGTAATGAACCAAATGATTAAAATATCATAAAATAATAGAAGTACACACCACGTACATAATTTGAGCATGGAGGACAACTCCAAGATAGATAAGTTACACAATAAATCCTTAAAGAATAGGGGAACCCCCTCCAATTAACAAAATATATTCATACATCACAATTCACATCTCCAATAATGAATAGATTATCTCTTATATATAGTTATTCACACTTGCACATGAGGCCCCTTTACTACTAGGCCGACCCTATTACATATATATTTACACATTTCATGTACATTTAGGCCCATATATGCCCCACCTTGGGGTCATATCATATACATTTAGCCATATATATTCCCCCCTTGGGTCATAACACATTTTCCTTCAAATAGTATTTAACTCATTTTATTTTATTTTATTGCTTGATAGGTTGTTTAATTGTTGTGACAACTCTAAGGACTTGGTCCATGTTAAACCTATGATACTTGAGCTATTATAGCCAAATATATTGATGTTTACTTGAACCTTTCATAAAATATATGCAGTTAAATAAGTGGCCTTATTTGCTTTCCTATCATTGTACAATATATAACGATTAGATCCAATGGTAATGTTCTTGTTATATAAAAAAATGACTGATTCCACATGTCATAACTATGCATTATGGGGAAGACAATGAACTAAAATGCATTTCCCTATATTATTCCAGTTCCTCATATTCAATAATTTCCTTCTTTATTTACCTTGCATTCATAAATATACCCTATTATGCAAGCATGCTTGTCATTTTTGCAACTTACATATTATTTACATTTTTGTGACCCACGTTTCCTCCCTCTATGAGTTTATTCTAGTTATGATATTCAAATACTATTTCTTTGTTGTTCATAATTGCATCAAAATATAGACCCTATTATTTGTTGTTTTAAAGTGCTCTCCTTTTCATTTAGACCAGTTTAATGCCAAATGATACCAAAGACAACATTATGGTGTTCTGTAATTGCAATAGAAAGATAGTTCAATTGCTATCATGGATTTAAGGTATTGGTTTCACTTTGTGCCTTTCCTTTAGTGACATTGATGAGCTTATGAGTTGGTCTACATAGTTCCTAATGCCTAAATGACTGTAGCCAGTTGTGAAAAATGTGTCGCTGACTCTTTGACCCAAAAAAAACTTTCATAACTAACCTCATTTTCTCTTTGTTATTTTGAAAGTTATCTAGATATTATTTAGTTGTTGTTCATGTTATATTCCAATTTCCAATGTTTGTCTTGGTTGCTAACTATATTGGATGCAAATAAAAAATATCTCAGGCAAATGTGCTTGGGGTCTTTGTTTCTCATCTATTTCTCATATTTGTAAAAATTTAATTGCCTTTCTGTAACATGCCCAATACCCTATGTACAATTTGAAAGTATGGGGTACTCTTTTAACCATCCAAATTTCAGCAACTAGTTGGGCACGTGCTCGCGTTACACGTGGCCGTGTTATCCAACCGCTACCACTATAACCTCCAGGTGTGCCCACGATGCCCCTTACGCGGCACACAAGGTAATTCGGGGGGAGTTGAACTCAAAACCTCATGGAACTTCATTTTCACTGCACTTGCCAATTGAGCTGCCCCCCCCGGGGGCTAATTTTTACTTTGTTACCATATATCATTGTTATGTTATTAACTATCTAACATATGCAAGCATGATAATACAAATTTATGCAACATAATGTAACTATTCAATTACCCATGGGAACATCAATTATAAATGTTGGCTAATACAGGTAGTTAGAACTGAACAAACTAGAAATTTGTGTATTAAAAAATGACATAAACCATAATAATTTAGCATCAATTCAACACAATGCATATGTATATTCATGAACACTTATTTTTTTGGAATTTTCCATCAATTGGATGCATAAGAGAAATGTTCCACCCAATCATGGGCTCCCTGCTGCACTAGTTCTCTCTACAACAAAGGCCACCCTTGAGCTGAGGCTATGAATCCACAAGGGAGAAATTTTCCTAGGGTTGGATCTAATTCTCTTCTCATAGCCCAATTCCCTTGTTCACAATCAATAATTACACCTATAATAATTCTTAATCCATAGCTCTCTTCCCCATCAACTTGCACAAGCCAAGGAATGGGATCCCCTTATTTGTCCAACAGTCCCTCAGGATATCACACTTCCCTCTAGGGATCCAACACATGCTAGCCAAGAAATCTCATTGTTGAGATTCAAGGAATTATCAACCGTAGCTAAATTTACTCAATAACAATTATTATCTTTCATGTAGTAATAATCCTCACTTAATTTGTGTTTGTAGCTTCCATAATTTGTTTACAGTATGCTCATGGAAGTTCACTCGAGGATAATTCTCTTGATTTCATCAATTGAAGGATAGTTTGCAAGGTAATTCAAACTCCTAATAGTTCAATATCTCTACTAATTTGAAAAACACCCAAAGAAACACTTGAACTCCCCTTCAAACCTTCAAATGAATGATAGTTTCCTTTCATGGGAAAAGGGGTAAATCTTAAGTTTCATAGCATGAAGGGGCCATGTAACTTTGAGAAGACCCTTGTACCCCTTAATGCGCTAACCCTCTGTGCCCCATGGCTTAATAAAACAAGATTAATTAATAATTAAGGGACATAATTAAGGTGGTGCAAGGACTTTGGGTTAATTCAATTACCAAGGTCCTTTCCCTTAGCCTACTTAATCCCCCTTGTCTTTCCCTTCTCATGGAGTCATATCGCCCCATTATTTTGTCCTTCTCTTATGCATCTAATGTTGTATTTTAGTAACATTCAATGTTTAGTTAAAAATTACATTTGTCGGATTATAGGCATTTGTCATGTACATACACAATACTGAACCAATGATCAAAACTAGGGTATTACATTCACATCCCTTAGATTTTGCACCATCCTCGGTGCACATCACAATTATATACAATTACAACATTATTTTTTACATCAAAATGTAAAAACAAATGTGGATATGCCTCCCACATTGCATCCTCCAACTCCCATGTTACTTCTTCAGAGATGTAGTGGGTCCATTGGACCTTTACCTACCCTATGGATTTGTCCCTACTTGCACAATGATCTTCCTGTCAAATTTTCATACCGGTTGTACCTGGAAGTCTCCTTTTGGTTCAACCTGAGTCAAAGTCCAATCAATGACATGGTTAGGGTCATACACATAATTCTCCAACAATGGCACATGAAACACTTCATGTGATTTTATGGCAACATGTAATGTGATCATGCATGCAAGAAGTCCTATCCTATCGAGGATCTCGAAAGGAGCACAATATATTGCTTCCAAGTTAGTGCTAGTCCCCAACTTTAATGAACTTTTCTTTGGTTTCACCTTTAGAAACACATGCTCCCCAACTTTAAATTATCTTGTTATTTTACCTTTATTTGCATAACTATTTTTCTCATCTTATGTTGCCTTTAAGTTCTACTTGATCTTGATTGTTTTATCTTCCATTTCTCCGAGTAATTT
The DNA here is from genome assembly GCA_009831015.1 of Picea engelmannii. Classification (NCBI taxonomy): domain Eukaryota; kingdom Viridiplantae; phylum Streptophyta; class Pinopsida; order Pinales; family Pinaceae; genus Picea; species Picea engelmannii. Next base: position 175,253 of record ML811933.1, read on the forward strand.
TGGCCCAAGTACTACTTTTTCTGTTGGATTGTCCCAACTAATTGAAGCATTACACTTTCTTCCATAAAATGCCTCAAGTGGAATCATTTTTAGTGAGGCTTGATATCCACTATTGTAGGCAAATTCTACTAAATGCAATTAATCCTCCCACTTCGATGGTTTATCCATCACATACATTCTTAACATGTCTTCAATCACTTGATTGTCTCTTTTTGTTTATTTATTGGTTTGTGGATGGTAGGTTGTATTGAAGTTTAGATTTGTACCCAATCCATTAAATAATCATTTCCAAAAGTCTAAGGTAAACTTTGGATCTTTGTCTAAAATTTCCCTAGGTATCCTATGCAACTCAACTTGAACTCTTTCAAATAAATATTTGCTATATTAGTTGCCTTATGAGTCAACTTAATCGGGATATAGTAAGAACCTTTAGATAATTTTTCCACCACTACCATTATTGAATCATGTTTCCTTGTTGTTTAAGACAACATGGTGATAAAATCAATTGTTACCACTTCCCATTTCCACTATGGTATTGATAACGACTATAGAAAAACTACTAGATGTTTGTGCTCAGCCTTTACTCTTTGACATTCCATACACTTGATTATATAATCAACCACATCCTTATTCATTATTGGCCAAAAATATTGACTTCTTACTAATGCAGTTATCTTCTAATAACGATGATGTCCAACATATGGAACATTATGCATTTCTTTTAAACTAGTTTCCTTAATTCATAAAAATTAGGAATATACACTCTATTTTTTATCCATAAGAATAATATTCTCTTCCAAATTATAACCCTCTTACTTTTTTTTGTATATTCTCTTGTTGTAATCCTTTTTTTATCTGACAATCATGCTCATTGAAGGTAATAATCTCAAGAATTTTGTTCCTCAAATCAGATTTGTACATACAAATGGTTGTAGAATTCATTTCATGTATTCTTCCACTGAGTACATCGACAAAATTGTTCTCCTTCCCTCTAATATGTTTAATGTCAAAGTCATATTCACCAAGAAGTTATAACCATCTAGTTTTCCTGGCATTTAAAGTCTATTTTCCAAGTAAATATTTCATACCACTATAGTCTATTCTTAACTCAAAATTTATCCCCATCAAGTAATTTCTCCACATTTTAGTGCCTGAATTATTATAGTGGGATCTAATTCATATGTGACATATTTATTTTCATGCTTCTCAAGCTTCCTGGATTCATAACATATCACATGCCCATTTTGAGTAATAACTCCACCCAATCCCTCTTTGCAAGCATATATACATACCACACAATATGTTGGACTATGATTGTCGTTAGACCAAAACGTATAGGCATTAGTCTCCACCACAATATTTGGATTTAAGACCCATGAGAGTGGGTTAACCCATGTTGTGAAACTTGCGAGAAGCATTGAAACCAATGTCCAACAATATCCCCCCCAACACATGCCGGACAAGTTTCGAACTCGAGAACTGTGGCTCTGATACTATTTTTTGGACTACGATTGTCATTAGACCAAAACCTATAGGTGCTAGTCTCTTCCACAATCACTGGAGTTAGGATCCATGAGAGGGGGTTGTTGTGAAACTCACGGGAAGCGTTGAACCCAATGCCCAACAAAATATTCATTTAGGTCAACAATCTTAAGAATGGTTGCACTAGTAAGCAATTCCTTTAGCCATTGGAAGCTTTGTTCACACTTTGGTGTCCATTCAAATTTAAGTCCCTTCTTCTATAAAGGTGTAATGGGATGAGAAATCTTGGAGAATCCTTCTGTGAATATCCCACAATATCCATCATATGGGTTGTGAGCCAATCCTAGTGTCGAGCTACGTATAATGAATATGAATTTATGACAACCATCCCTAGTTTAAAGGTGGATTCTATGAATTGACAAAGATCCATCCCCATTTCACCTCTATACAAGATGGAAATTCCTACATAACCACCAACATATGAGCTAGCTTGGCCAACACCCCTTCCAGTTCAAATTGTTTACCACTTGATTAAATAAACATAAGCAAAGGGGCAAGAAACATCAAAGCCAACATCAGGAAAATAAGTAGAGGTAAAAAAGATAAGGACAAAGTATTATATATGTGATTCTTAGATCGATGGATACAGAGAATTAGTTGACACCGTAGTGGGAGAGGCAAAGTAACTTAGAGTGGAATCATATGCACAAGCCATAGAGGTAGCGAGGGAGGAGACGACACTGGTTTCAAAGTCTTCTCGAGAGCCTCTATATCCAAAGCCTATTCCTGTCCCAGGTCCCTATCTAGATGAAAATATAGATATAAATCCCACACCATTTTACCTCATTAAAGCGACAGTTCAAAAGGCAACATCCCTACCAATTTGGAAGACAAAGCCATAAGTGGTTTACATTTAATCCATTGAAGTTGACCCAACATCCCCGCCACTTTGAGAGCCAACACTTCGCTTGGATACCAATGATAAAATAGAATAGCGAAGTTATAATCAAATTTCATGTTTTATATTTAATAATGGCATAAACATAAGAAGAAAAGGTGGGAACAACACCTGTTATTAAGGTAGTTGGAGAAAAGATACTGAGATCTATGGGAGAAAAGAAAGCATCCCCACCAGATTGAAGGGCATAGCTTATTTAAGATCTCCCAGTAGCAAATATAATTTGAGTGGATTCAGTTGCATACCTAGGTCACCCAATTCAAGCAGATTCAATGCAATATCTAGAGTGAGTTACTTACCGAGAAGCAACACCAATAGCAGTGGTAGAGGTAGAGTCCCAGGCACCGAAGGTGGAGGAACCCCACCTAGCACCTAAGGTAGCAGTTCAAAAACCATAACCCATTGATATACCAACAAAAGAAAAGGCAATTTACCGAGTTACGAAAGAAGCAGTTATTTCATGACTCATAATATAATTACAGAGTTAAGCCTTAATTAGAGCCCATATATTCTCATCCAGTGCTAATAGTGGAATCCCCGACATCAAAGGAATAGTCGGAGGTGTAAGAGACAAGGGCGGATCCTGCATGAGTTGGATTTGACTAAGTTTAAGCAATTGAACTAGTAGTTCCAGTTGCAAATGCAGTAGTATCACCCGTGGTTTACGGGGATGTTTATAGGGTAGAACCAACACTACCTTTCCCAGTATTCTTGCCTGCTCCATAAGACATAACTAGGCAAGCTTCACTGGACCTTACACCACCCGCTTTCATATCCAACTGGTTGTCCCTTCCTAACCATCCTTTGTGTGCCTACTGACTCTAGCCTTTCTAGTATGCACTTTAACCTTACCGTTCAACTAGCAAGCTTTCTTTTCCATACAACTTTATGCCAATGAGCTCGGGCCTCACAGGGAATGTCCATGGGAGGGAATGGTTTTCAATAGAATTGATCAATAGAAAGGATTAATGCAACTTAATGTCAATATATAAGCTTCAATAGAACATCATCAAGCCTACTCCTTAAAAAGGACATAACCGGGGGAGCCTGTTTCATGCATCTTTCCAACATAACTGGGACTGCATCATGCATCCTTTCAACATAACATAATCCAAACTACTTATTCAAAAGAACACATAACTAGGCAGGCTTCACTGGAAATCACATCACCTGCTTTGGGGAAGGAATGTTAACATCAAACCACTAGATAGCTTTATGTGCATTCTTCATTAGTGCACATATCTCACCTATTTGTACCAAGTATACATATCTCACCTATCTGTTCCTTTGTGTTCATACCAAGTCTATCAACTTATAATCTACGTACCAACTCTTTCCGTCTCTTACATGCATACCAAGCCTAGTTGTCCCTTGTCTGTCATACTGACTCTAGCCGTTCCTAGTGGTCTATATATCGAGGTGGTCTATTGTATATCGATCCTAGCTGCTCCTAGTGGCCTGTATTCCAACTCTAGCAGTCCCACTTGGCTTGGTGTGCACCGTGAACCTTACCATCCATCTAAAAAAATTCCATTCATCCAACTTAATGCCAATAAGCTTGACCTCACAACACTAGGAATGGCTTCCCATGAACATACACAGATCTCTCTATACACCCCTACTCTTTATGCATCAACTCAAACTTATATGCTAGTTAGTTAACCCATTCTAATTGGTCTTACTCCTTACATATCAAAAGCAGTCTAAACGTAGCTTTCCACACATTCTATTGTAGACTTAGCCCCCTCTTTTACTCTTGTTGCTAACATTGAACTGAAACCCGTTATTCTGGCAACTCTTTCATTCCTACCAACTGGAAAGCACTTTGACCTTGTTCTACTTCATAATACCAATACTTGAACCTTGTGAAAATAAGGTCATAAGGAAATACATTATCGGGTTTTCTTATTCAATAAAAACATCAAAGGGCCTTTTTATTTTATCGCTTCTACAAGACATAACCAGACCCATCATTTCATACATATTTTCTACATAACTATAAAGAGTGGGGGGCTCACTTTGAGAAATGCTTTAGTGTGTTCAATAAATGACAAGCCCCTCAATCTTAGTCTTAGTTTGAATGAGCTCAACTTAGGTAGAATCAACCCGTCAATAAGTCAATAAGTCCAGCCTCCAGAGGACATCTGCTCAGCTCTCAAGGAGAACCCTCTCCTTATAACCATTATAACCCAAGAGTAAAAGTCAAACTAAACCCATATGAAACAATTTTATGCATATTGTTTCAGAGCAGACCTTAAAGTGGAATTTGTTAGTAAATAAAATGCCATTTTCCCAATTTCCCCTCGATGATAATAAAAGGAAGGATATAAACCCATGCCATACTTTCCCCATCCACATCTTGGTGGGCCCTGGGATTGAGGGTCTTACTAGTGGCACTATATATTAGAAGAGTATGTCCCGCTATTGGTTGGATCAAACCTCTTGGCTATGGATCAAACCTCATGGCTATTGGTTGGGTCAAACCCGCTATTGGCTATGCATAAAGATATATATTACTAATCTTGGCCATCAAGGATAGAACAATACCCATCTTGGCTTACTTTTGGTTACTCCTTCCCATTCTGGCATAAAGAAAGAGAGCACCCATCCTAGCATAACGTTTGGAAATCTTAGTTTGTCTCCATAAGTAAGAAAGTGAGTGATCCAGGGGATCAAATTTTGCTCAAAATTAAAAGTTCTTGGAATCACTTCAAATCTAACAGGAGCATAGGCCTTGTCATCACAAACCCAACGCAACTCGTTTGGGTTCAAACGGATGTTAGGAGAGAGAGATATCACATTCTTTTCAAAATGACAAACAGGCAAAAAAAGGGATGCTGACTGTACAGTCCATACAGATGCTGACGTGGTAGGTCGTATGACACATGGCAGGCAGTTGTGTGGACAGTTGGCATATGACGTGGCTTGTTTGCAGCGAATGGGATAGCGACACGTGGCCCAATCAATGGCCGCCACGTATCACCTATATATTGGTTTAAAAGTTATGTTGTTGGCCGGATTCGACCCCGTGACCTCTGGGGAGGGTAAAGCCTTGGGAAGGGTCACCTAACCGGCGTGCCCACATGTATTACTTAACATATGTATGTGTTTAAATTTATTTGAGTTTGAAATGATGTGAATTGGGGCGCGGATCGGGCCAGGGCTAAGCCTTGACCCACGGTTATATATGTATGTCATATGACCATTGCTATGGGTGGTTAAACCCGCGGTTATATATATGTGTTGTGTAACCATTGTGGTATGCGCGCGGTTATATATATGACATGTGACCATTGTGGTGTGCGCATGGTTTAACCCCATGGTTATATATATGGTTTAAACCTTAACCTTGTTTGTATTGCGCGCGGTCATGTGGTGGCCATGTGCCCACGGGCCTTGGTGGTTAAGGGCCAGCGCGTAACCGTTCGACAATTTATACCGGTTGTGCAGTTGCACCCGATGCTGAGTTTTTCCACATAAAAGCACGTGGGGACTAGGTTGATGCAACAAGGGTGCATTTTGGCGATCCAGAGACAAGTAGTTTGAAGGGGATCTTCCAGGAAGCCTATCTTCTTCAATTTTTGGCCAAATGAGGTGCCGAAAAAGCCCAGCTAGGGTTTTTGGATGTTCTGAAGCCATTGGAGCCATCTATTTTTCATTTTGAGCATTGTAAAGCACATATTTGATCACTTTGATCAAATAATACAAAATATCCATTGGAAGCTGGACCAGGAGATGTAGCCCAAGAGAGGGGTGAACTCCTTTATCATTTGTTGTGTTATGTGTTTTCTGTTCACTGTTTATTGCTGTTGTTATATGCATCTTGAATGAGTAATTTCTATAAAAAGTTGTGTTGCAAAATTGATCCATTTGCATTTTAAAACATAAATTAAATCTTGCAAATAATTTCAAGAATACAAGTCTTCTTCATTTTTAGATCAAGTTGGTATCAGAGCATAGGTTTTTGAAGACTTGATTATTTGCAAGTGTTTTGTTTTCTGATGCTCACAAGGTTGAAACTCACAAGAGGAGAAGGTCAACTTGTAGAGCCAAGTTCTCATCCTTCAAGGAGGAAGATTATATCATCACCACAAGTTTCAAGGGGGCATTCACCAAGTATGGCTCATGAAGAGAGTCATGAACATATTCCTACAGAAGATGAAGATCTTAGAAAGGCTGTCATGGAAATGAGAGAAATGATGAAACTCTTGATGGAAAGGAATACAAGATTGCAAGGTGAAGGCTCCAACCCTTCAAAGCACAAGGGAGACAGTGGTGATAAAACTCCAAATGGAAATGGTGGGAATGGTGCTTCTACACCACCCTCACCTCCATCTTCTTCTTCTACCAGTTCAAGACCTCTTCCAAATTCTCCAAATGGACATGGTAAAACTCCTTCACAAATTCCTTTGTTAAAGATTGATATTAAATTCGAATTGCCAATGTACAAAGGAGAAGTAAATGCTGAGAAATTAGATAATTGGATTCGTCAGATTGAGTTGTATTGTAGGATACAAAAAATTCAAGATGATGAAACTAAGATTCAACTTGCTTCTTTAAGATTGGATAGTGCAGCACTCATTTGGTGGGAAGCCAAAACGCAGGAGGACATGAAGAAACATGGTAAAATTTTAACCTCTTGGAATGATTTTATTGTTGCAATTAAAAGACAATTTTACCCATTGGCATA
>ML811933.1:185838-198506 GCA_009831015.1 Picea engelmannii
ATTGGTAACAATGCCTTCCGTTTAGATTTGCCTCCTTATATGCAAATGTATGCAGTTGTTAATGTTGAGAATTTGAAATTGTATGAGCCTCATTTGATTGATGATCAAGGAGAGCATGTTCAGATTCCTTCTATAGATGATTTTTCCCCAGAACTACATGAAGACACAATCCTTGACAAGAGAATGAGAACTTCAAAACGAGGAAATGTGGAGTATCTTCGAGTTGGTCTTAAAGGTACAAATCCAAGCAAATCCAAGTGGATTGAGGTTGGAAAGGTGAGGGAGTTGTACCCTCATCTTCAGATAGATTGAAAATAGTCTTTTGGAGGTCCAAAAGCTTTCCAATGGGGAGGTGTGATCCAGGGGATCAAATTTTGCTCAAAATTCAAAGTGCTCAGAATCGCTTCAAATCGAACAAGAGCGTAGGCCTCGTCGTCACGAACCCAACGCAACTCATTTGGGTTCACACGGACGTCGGGAGAGAGAGATATCATGTTCTGTTCAAAATGACAAACAGGCAAAAAAGGGATGCTAACTGTACAGTCCGTACGGATGTTGACGTGGTAGGACGTACGACATGTGGCAGGAAGTTGTGTGGATAGTTGTCATATAACGTGGCTTGTTTGCAATGAATGGGATAGCGACACGTGGCCTAATCAATGGACGCCACGTGTCACCTATATATTGGTTTAAAAGTTATGTTGTTGGTGGGATTCGACCCCGTGACCTCCAGGCAGGGTAAAGCCTTGGGAAGGGCCACCCAACTGGCGCGCCCACATGTATTACTTAACATATGTATGCATTTAAATTTATTTGAGTTTGAAATGATGTGAATTGGGGCGCGGACCGGGCCGGGGCTAAGCCCTGGCCCACGGTTATATATGTATGTCATATGACCATTGTTGGGCAGTTAAACCCGTGGTTATATATATGTGTTGTGTAACCATTGTGGTATGCACACGGTTATATATATGACATGTGACCATTGTGGTGTGCGCGCGGTTTAACCCCACGGTTATATATATGGTTTAAACCTTAACCCTATTTGTATTGTGCGCGATCATGTGGTGGCCATGTGCCCACGAGCCTTGGTGGTTAAGGGCAAGCGTGTAACTGTTCGACAGTTTGTATTGGTTGTGCGATTGCGCCCAGTGCTGAGTTTTTCCACATAAAAGCGCGTGGGGGCTAGGTTGATGCAACAAGGGTGCATTTTGGCGATCCAGAGACATCAAGTTTGAAGGGGATCTTCCAGGAAGCCTATCTTCTTTAATTTTTGGCCAAACGAGGTGCTGAAAAAGCCCAGCTAGGGGTTTTTGGACATTTTGAAGCCATTAGAGCCATCTATTTGGAATTTTGAGCATTGTAAAGCACATATTTGAGCACTTTGAGCAAATAATACAAAATATCCATTGGAAGATGGACCAGGAGATGTATCCCAAGAGAGGGGTGAACTCCTTTATCATTTGTTGTGTTATATGTTTTTTGTTCACTGTTTATTACTGTTGTTATATGCATCTTGAATGAGTAATTTCTATAAAAATTTGTGTTGCAAAATTGATCCATTTTCATTTTAACACATAAATTAAATCTTGCAAATAATTTCAAGAATACAAGTCTTCTTCATTTTTAGATCAGTGAGAACCCATCCTAACATATTCTATCCCACTTAATAATCCATCTGTCCCAAGATCTTGCCTAATAGAGGCTACTCCTACAGGGAATATAGCCTGCAAGGAAGGAAGCCTACCAGTCATTTTCAAAGGTGGAAGAAGAGTTTTGAAAGGAAGATTGACTTACCAATCAAGGAGTCGTTCAAAGGCTTACCTCACAAATAAGGGTGTCATTGAGGAGGCTTTCCGACGTAGTTGTGGGAGCGAGGAAGCTTCCTGACGATGTCAGGGTGCATCACCCGCCTCTTGACCGATGAAGGGGATGTCACTGAATAGTACTTTCTCTAGTAGATATGTTGGCCTGGCTCTCATAGATGTACATGAAAGGTCTCATGAAAGGACATTCATTCGTGGCATTCAAGGCCAGGAAAAGTAATTACTAATAGGTCCTCGTACTTGAGCACTCTTAGGATCACCCAAGCATTGTGAGGGAAGGAGGGATGGATAGATATATTTATGACCCTATACTTTCCCAAGGAAGGAGCCACTCTATCCAACTAACTCATAAGCCTGGAAAAGGGCATGATATTGTTTTATTACTATTTTGTACTGCGGAGCCTGAGCTCATCCTTCCATCCATCCATAAAGTCAGGAGCAACCAAAGACCATATGAAGTTCAAGTCAGTCGTGCCTACAAGGCCAGTTAATCCATCTCTCATAAAGGCCCCTTCAAAAAGGTTTATGATAAAGGGACTAGCTCTTGTAAATTCAAGCTCTCATACAGTCTATCATAAGGTAAGACTCTTGTACAATATATCATACAATCTATTCCATCTCTAAAGGAAAGAAAGGGTATAACCTTTCATTCACCAACTCGCCCATTCATTTTCCAGCTCCAACTCCTTGAACTAATGGACGAAATGAAGGGATTTTTTTCTCAAGGGCGAAGCCCAAGCCGAGCCCATTGATTTATTGATTGGAAGGTGAAAGGCCAACCAAGATTGGATATAGTAAGTGGCATAGAAATGCAGTTTGTTGATGTAATTTCCGTATGAAGCTACAACAAGGTAATGGAAGGTAAAGCTACAACAGTATAGAAACAGAGTGCAACTACAACAACAACAAGCAGATTTTAGAGGTAATGTGGAGGAAGAGTTCGGTCATCACAATCATCAAGACGGATAAGTTAGAGAAGAAAACACTAGGTTTGGTAACTTGGAGACAGGGACCAATGGGCACAAGGGCAGTACTGAGCCTGTAGAGTTTGGAGAGACCATGATAAGTCTAAGGAGGGAACTCCTGAGTGTTAGGGATGACAATGAAAGGATATTAAAGGCTCAGGAGAAACAAAACCATATCAACGAGAACATAGTGGACAACTTGAAGCAAATTCAAAGAGAAAAGAGGTAAGGTTCTAGTTATCATAGAGAGGACAGATGACCCTTACAAAGGGAGCATCATGAGAGGTCTGGGTCAAACAAAAGTGTTACAAAAAGGAAACAACACCATCAACATGTGCCCAACTCCATGGTAAGAATAGTGTATACCTCAGATGAGTCAGAGAGTAGTCCAGAAAGGTCCCCTATCAATTATAGGAAGAGGAGACATGTTTAAGATGAGTTGCTAGGTGAACTCAGGATGCAGAGCATCCTACTTTTGATGGAGAATCCAAGCAAGGGGAAGATGCAGAGGCATGGCTACTGGGGTTAAGGAATTTTTTTTAGTTGCATCATTGTACATCCAACATGGAAGTTAGGGTTTCCATCTATCATTTGTAAGGAAAAGCCTCAATATGGTGGGATCATTTAGTGAAGGTCAAAAACATTGATGAAGAAACGATCTCATGGAGAAAGTTTAAGAAGTACTTTCAGAAGGAGTATCTTTCAGAGCACTACTTTGATAGGAAGATGGAATATTTCTTTGAACTCAATCTAGGGAACTTGATCATCGAAGCATATGAGAAGAAGTTTCTTGAACTGCTGAAGTATGTGGACTTTATCAAGGATGAGAAAGTAAAGATCCAAATATTTCTAAGTGGGCTGCCACCTTACTACAAGGACAAGCTACAATATGACAATCCTAAGACAATTGGAGAAACCATAAGAAGGGCCAAGCTTCTTTATGAGCAGGGTAAGAGTAAGGCTCCTTGTCAAAAGAATTGGAAGGACATGAAGAGGGAGAAGCAAGGACAAAGGGAGAAAGGTTTTTGCAGGGGAGAAAAAGTTTTAGTTGGGGAGGAATCAAAAGATCACTCGACTATAAGGAGAGGGATATTTTTTTATACAAGTTCATCTCTTCCCCCATAACTTTAACGATTGATCAAGTTGATGAGCCAGAATAAGATCTAGAGCCTTAAGTAATTACTTAGTTTCTTTAGGATGTGAAAGCAGGCTCGACTAAAAGGAGAGGATGCGAAAGAAAGCTCGACCAACAAGAGAGGACAATCTCAGAGTTTATTAGGAATTTTATTAAGTAACTCCATGCTTGGTTAAATCCTATAAAACTAGGTTCTTGCTATTCGGATAAACTTCAGAGTTTATCAGGGATTTTCCTTGGTAACTCCGAACAAACTATGGGGGTCTATTTGATATCGGAGAAACTTCAGAGTTTCTTAGGGATTTTCCCTGGTAACTTCGAACAAACTATGGGGATATATTTGATATCAGAGAAACTTTAGAGTTTCTTAGGGATTTTACCTAGTAACTCTGAACAAACTATGGGGGTATATTTGATATCAGAGAAATTTCAGAGTTTCTTGGGGATTTTCCCTGGTAACTCCGAGTTCACATCCATCTTAAAAATACTTGATTTGAGTCTGTAAAAAAAGGTTATTGCTATGTTTGGTTCTCCCCTAAATTCCCAGTTTCCTTAACTTCGAGTTGCCTGGTTATCCCTTCCATCACTTCCCAGCTTAATTATTTTCCTTGTTCTCCTCACCCAAAGCTAAGGGGTGAACGATAAATGTAACACCCTGTTTCCCCCAGTCTGTAAAAATAACTATATTGGCCAAGAACTATGGCAAACTCAAAGATGTGAATGTTTGATTTGACAGACCTTTGTATAAAAGGTCGATGAATGTAAATGATCCAGATTATTTTCGACACGAAATGAGATCGGAGATATAATAAAGAAATGCACAGAGATATCGTAGATATTCAATAATATAACATAAATGTATCAGAGATGCAACCATAAACACATATATATAGTAATACACGATTTCTATTAATGAAAGAAATGTACAGAGATTGTAAAAATACAGAGTGAAAGACTCACTAGAATGGTGGCAGTTTATCTCTGAGAAGAGATGTGACGACTACTCGCATTCACAAGAAGATGATTACAATGAGGCTCTAAAGGCCTTTTTACAATAAGCAGGAATTCCAAAAACTCTAGACATCCAAAAACCTAACCCTAGGAGATGAAGCGCCAAAAGTCATGTGGGCCCCATTTGGGTAAGTGAGTACATCAACTTCTCGGGGTCGTAACTTTTGCATACAATCTCTGTTTTAGGCGTGTGATAGATCGTTGGAAAGGTATCACTGAGGATATTCATTTTGGGGGCTCAATAATGCATTTGGATATCATTGAGAACCTCTATCTCGAAAAACTTTCATTTGGGCCCTCAAAATGGCCCCGGAAGTTAAAACCTGCTAAAAATAGTAAATTGCCAAAATTGCCAGAAAACTGTTTTGAGCCATTTGTAAAAGGCGGGTGGCCACCGATATCCACCTGGATCAATCCTCCCTCCTTAGGAAGAAATGGTCTCCATTGCGTTGGGTTCTTGGGGGAGAGGGAAAAACATTTTTTGAATGAGTTGCTTGTCTTGCTAGAGATGTCGCGCTACTCGGTTTGTGAAAATTTGTCACGAACCTGCTGAGGTTGAGGTTGTTCAACAAGTTGAGATACATGAGAGAACGATGTGCAGAAGGAATATTTGCACTTTGTTGCAGGCTTGTCAACCTACTTCTGTTGGATAGAAGGTGCTTGGAGCAAGGTTTTAGTGGTTGCAGTGTCCTTTTGTTCTCCTTTTGAATAGATTGTGAAGAAGCTGAATTTTGCAGTATGAGATACTACCTTGCAACACTTTTTAGGTGGAACAATAGTTGAAACTACCTCTGGTATTATGTAGAGATGACCCCCCAAAGTAACAATGACACTACGGGGTCGAGACTCATAAACAACATGGCGTCTCCACATATATGGTTGGCCCAAGAGAACATCACAGACATCCAGTGGGGCAACATCACATAATACCTCATCCTTGAAGGGTTGGATGTCGTATGACAAGCGACACTGTTGGTTGACACAGAGATCTCGTCCTTGTCGAAGCCACCCGATGTTGTATGGTTGCGGGTGTGGTGTTGTCAACAATCCCAACTGTTTGACAACCTCTGCTAAGATGAGGTTTTTCTAGCTTCTGCTATCAACAATAAAATGCAGCGGGGTCCCCTTCACCCACATCTGTGAATGAAAAATGCGCTCCCCCTCTTCAGGATCTATTGGTTCTTCTAGTTGAATAGTTGTGGTCGCGACAATAGCAGTGGGGTCTGCGTCAATGATCTGTCCTTTACCAGTATTTTCAGAATCAGATTCTGAATCAGGGTTCGGCTCCTTGTCTTTGATCTTGGCCACCAATGACTGTTTTTAGCAACATTCATCGATGTTGTGCCAGGGGATTTTGTGGAAATCACACCATTTTCTAGTGTCCTTCTTTGTCTTCCCGTGACCCTTATTTTCCTGTGTCTTGGACTGGTTTTCGGGAGACTGTTTGTTAGGGTCGTCTTTGTCATACTTTAGTTGTTGCGGATTTGTAGACTCAAATTCCCGTTTGTTCTGGTGCTTAAATTTATGCTCAATTTTAACAACATATCGATAAGCAACACCGAGTGATGAGATGTCTAGAAAATCCATTTCAGTCTGGATTTATCTATGTAGAGCCCCACGATATTTCAGAACCAAATGTCGCTCAGAGTCTTTGATACCCAACTTGGTGTGCAAGGTATGAAAGGTATTGGTGAACTATGGAACTTCTTGGCCCCTCTCTTGCCGTAGTGTGGTCCATGTCATGTACTAGTTCTCATAGTTGCCAACAGGGTAATACTGTTCTTTTACCGCATCCACAAAAAAATCCCAAGTGGGATCGACCCCATATATTCCAGACTCCTCTATGGAACTTTGCTTCTAGTAAGTTTCCCACCAATGTTTGACATGAGGGAGAGATTTAAGGAGTGCGAAGGTGATCTTTTCTTTGTCGGACAAATTGTGAGCAGAGAAATAACCTTCTAGCAGAGTTAACCATTTTTCTAGGGCTTCTGCATTTATCTGTCCTTCAAATACAGGAATATCAAAATTAACTTGTACCTTGAAAGGCGAGGTGCCTCCAAAGTGGCCACTTGATGAAGATGCGCATGATGCTATCGGCAAGCATTGAAGGATGTGGGAAAAATTCTCCATCATTTCATCCCTCTGTCGTATGAGAGCTTGCTCAAGCAACAGATTGATAGGATTGTTTGCTCTGTCATTTTTCTTTTCTTCCGCCATTGAGGGTTTCTTGGGTGTGCGAGAGCGATTGTCTTCAAGAGAGACAATCTCAAGACCCAAATTTCTATAATCGGACCTCGTCGGGGACATGCACTGAAAAAACGATCAAGAGCAGCCTTCTCTGATACCATTGATCCGAATTATTTTCGGCATGAAATGAGATAGGAGATATAATAAAGAAATGCACAAAGATATCGCAGATATTCAATAATATAGCATAAATGTATCAGAGATGCAACCATAAACATAGATATACAATGATACACTATTTCTATTAATGAAATAAATGTACAGAGACTGTAAAAATACAGAGTTAAAGACTTGCTAGAATGGTGGCAGCTTATCTTTGAGAAGAGATGTGACGGCTACTCGCATTCGCAAGAAGATGATTACAATGAGGCTCTGAAGGATTTTTTACAATAAGAAGGAATGCCAAAAACCATATACATCAAAAAACCTAACCCTAGGAGATGAAGCGCCAAAAGTCATGTGGGCCCCGTTTGGGTAAGTGAGTACATCAACTTCCCAGGGTCGTAACTTTTGCATACGATCTCCGTTTTAGGCGTGTGATAGATTGTTGGAAAGGTATCATTGAGGAGATTAATTTTGGGGGCTCAATAATTCCTTTGTCTATCATTGAGAACCTATATATCGAAGAAAATTCATTTGGGCCCTCAAAATGGCCCCAGAAGTTAAAACCTGCTAAAAATAGTAAATTGCCAAAATTGCCAGAAAATTGTTTTGAGCCATTTGGAAAAGGTGGGTGGAAACCGATATCCACCTGAATCAGTAAATTATGTTATGAATATGTGTTGCATGACTGCTGAGAGAGGGATGTGCTAAAAGAGACCACGATGGCTACTGAGAGGTGGTGGAAGGGACCTGGAATGGTTGCGTTAACTTCCACCGAGCCAGTACTGTACTGGGTTTTACTTGCTCAAAGACCAAAGCAACTCTCTGACCCTGGAATGAATTTCCTGTTAGATAGGTAGGTGGGGAGGCTCCTCAAGATTTAATGAGGAGATGGGGGTGAACCGCCCATCTGTAAAAATCTCTCAAACTTGACCACGAACGGGGAAATTCGCGCCACACACAATCTTGCAAAAGGAGGCAAGAAAGGCAGTGTGTGGGGAGAGGGCGAACGCGTGCGATAGGGATTGCGAAAGAGAACTGGAGAAAATCTAGAAATAGAGGGAGTTCTAAGCAGAGGAGAAGGAGAGTAACTTTCATCCTAGAATCATTTTCTGTATCAAGAGAAGGAGAGTAACCTTCGTCTTGGACTTCCATTGAACTGGAAGTAGGAGACTGAATCTCAAAGCATCGTGGTCTAGCTCAGGGGTGGCTAGTGGTAAATCCTTTTGGAGTCACTGAGCCTACGGTTGGGTGGAAACGAGCACCCCTCTCAACAGTTGCATCATGCCTGGTGAATCTGATAAGTGTTTTATGCCTTGTATTTTGAATTGAGTTATCATGAATACATGCTCCTGTTTATATGGCCATAATGACTTCTGAGTGGAATGATTGCCTGGTGTTTTAGACTGTAAATAATGGATGCAGGTGTATATTTACATATCATAGTTGATTTTTGTACAAATGATTAAGTTTGGGGCATGAGTTCGCTCCATCGAGAGTTGTCTTGCCTGCTTGATATTCGGTAGTGTCTTGAGCTAGAAGTCGCGAACTGTGAGTTCAACGACCTTAGATGTAGTTTCCTGCATGCACATCGACCCCCTATCGTTCTGAGTCCCTTCAAGGGTAAGAGTGGATCAACTTCAGGAGAGGCATTGCATACCCGCATAGGCCCTCTGCGAGGCAAGCAATGATCGAGAATCAATTAAGCTTTAGACTAGGAAAATGAATGTAAGGAGTGCGCAGAAGAATTCTTCCAAGCGTTAAGTCCAGGAGATAACGAGATTCAAGTATCGAAAGGAAATGTCCTTCCATTTGGAAGACGAATGGACAAGATCTGTTTGGGAGAACCCAAGGTCTATCACGACTGTTGAATTTGAGGAAGGAGCGTAGGCGTTAACGCCTCGACGCTTCTAGTCCTCGCAAGATAGGATGAGTGTAGATAACCAAAGTGAAGGGGAATATAGACGAGACCCAAGGTCATAGGGCTCACAAGTGAATTAAAGGTCGAAGCCTTTGACCCTTAGAAAATCCTTCCCAGACGAGAGAAATTCCAATCTCATGAGGGAGAGCGATAACTATCGTTCGATTAGCCGCAGAGGAGAGATCTGGACCGTCGAAAATCCACCTCCAGACAGCCGGAAGTGAGCGCATGAGGAAAACAGATCTGAGCCGTCAGATCTGAATCATGCGAGCTACTAGTCGTTGGATTCAGAGGAAGGTCTACAAGACAAGTTTCAAAATCCTCAGAGCTATCCATCAGGAGGACACATGGTGAAAGCTTAGCGTTTTGCCTAAATGTGTGTTTCATTAAAAGGCAGGTGAATCTAGGCAGTCAGATTCTGTGTGCCTAGATCTACAGCCAGGGTTCCATTCTGGAGCCCCCTTTCCATTCTACCTTTAAAACGGGGGGGGGGTCTGGAATTGTGCGTGCATGTTTCAACGGCATGGATTGGGGAGCCTGGATCTATGGTCAAGGATGGATTCCAGACCCCCTTTGCCTATCTACCTTTAATAGGGGGGGTCCAAAATTGGCGGCTTAAAGTGGGCCCCACCTTTGTCCAGTACCATCGATCCAGGAACTTTCCAGAGCTTTACTGACCATCGATCTTAACCTAGGCAGAGGCAGGGGAGTGGACTTGACAATGTCCCAAAAATCCTGAAGTATTAAGAACAGCCCGTCGGCACCAGACACGTGGAATTCGGGTAGCATTTCACTGACTTTCAACTTGGAGTGGTCAAGGGTAGGACTGCTCAAACTCACGATCCACGAGATCATGACGTGATCATGGTCGTTGGATCCAAGCCACGGAAGGACCATTGGATCAGAATATCTGCGTAGTATCGAGCTGCAGAAAAGGGTCACCTGAAGGACACTTGTCGCCTGGAAAAGAGTTGACCCATTGATTGACTTATTGTTTCTCGGGATTTCGCAAAAGAGGAGCATGAGGGCTCAACATCCCAACTCGTGAAGTCGCGAGTTGTGAGTAGTGCTAGGGATTAGCCTGGCCTACGATTATGTGTAGAGGGCGCTAGTGAGGAAGGAGCCAGACCTGTGTCACATTTCGGGTATCAGCGTTAGGAGAAAAAGAAGTCGAGAACCTTGACCCTCCAACTCCCAAGTTGCGAGAGGCGCATGCGCTAGGTCCCGTAGGGATTCAGGAATCTTGTTCCTCGAAGAAAGGACAAAATTTTTAGTTACCTTAGTGGGTATGTGACAAATTGGTATCAGAGCATGGTTACAACACTTGGCCTGCTTAGGCTCATGAACAAGTTGCACAGAAACTCCATTCCATTTGAAGTATTCTTAGAAGGATTAATCCCCTATCTTAACCCCTTAATCAAAAGTCGAAGTTAAGAATGAAAACTCCTATGGTGTGTATGCATTTGAAAAATATGAATTATGCGTTGGTTATGAATAAATATAAATATTGACTAACAACAAGTTTTTTTCCTACACACAAGCGGATGATCAACCACGGGAAACTGCAGACGCATAGAATGGTGACGCACCAAGAGGTGGGGGATGGCTCCCACAATAGAGACAAAGAGTCTGACGAAAGGAGGGCGGTAGGGACCCCTCCAGATCTAGCTGAGATTGTGAGGAGCCTCATGGTTGAACTACAGAGCTACAAGGCTGACAACGAGAGAATGATTAAAGAGTAAGAGAAGCAAACGAAAATTAATGCAGTCTTACTGCAGAGTTTATCTGACATACAAAGACAATTGCAGCATGAACCTGACACCAATCACGTGGACCAATGATAGACAAAGAAAAGTAGAAGTCCACCTGAGATACAAAAATGTGCTCTTTTGAGTGGCCACACTGGAAAGAGCACCTCAAGAAAGGTCCACCCCAGAGATAAGGGACAAGCATCAGACGATTCCTCTGGAAAAGAAACTGGTGACTCGGAGGGATCTCCTAGTAGTAGAAATAATTCTTATTCCCGAAGACAACGAAAGAAGCGAAAGCATTCCAAAAGCCATAATCTCAAAGAATTCAAGAAGGCTAAACCACCTTCTTTCGATGGTGAAATAAAGAAGGGGGAGGAAGCGGAGGCTTAGCTGCTAGGACTAAAGAAGTATTTCAGAGTCCATGACTTCTTAGCAAACTTGAAGGCCTGAGTAGCCACGTTCAACTTGAATGGAAAGGCTTCCATTTGGTGGGAAGACCTTAAGAATGTAAAAGGGATTCACGAAGAGGACCTATCTTGGGAATGGTTCAAGAAATACTTCAGGAAGAAGTATCTGTCGGAAAAGTATTTCGACGAAAAGACTAAAGAATTTTATGAACTCAAGCTGGGGCAACTCACCATAGAGGAGTATGTCAGCAGATTCCTCGAGTTGCCGAGGTACGTATCCTATATAAAAGAAGAAAAGGAAAAAGTGCAACGATTCATCAGTGGTCTACCCAAGGACTATCAAAACAAGATTGAGTTTGACGAGCCAAAGACCCTAGAAGATACTATCCGAAAAGAAAGATATTGTTATGAACAACTTGGGCATTGGACAGAACCTCGCGAAGGCTGGAAGTAGAAGAATAGTTCGAGATTCCAGAAAAAGGGGTTTAAATCCTCAAGATTTAAAAACTATAAAAAGGACTCAAGGATGAGCTTCCCAACCTGAAGTGTATGCCAGCAGAATTTCCCCTCCTAGAGCGGAAATAAAATTTTTGGATCTACCCCAGGGAAGATTGATAACCCAAAGAGAGACCCCTTGAAATGTTGGGGTTGTGGAGAGGAACATCTACTGAGGGACTGCCCGCACCGACAACAGAACAGTCAGGGAATTTACAACATTCAAGAAGCTACCACCATCAATGATGTGGCCAGGAGAGTTCCGCAAATTTATGTAGCCTTGGATAATCAACAGGATGACCACCAAGCTTCAATGGTGGACATAGAAGGTATGATCTCCAACCATCTAGTGTCTATTCTAATTAACCCTGGTTCAAATTTGACTTATATAGCTCCTAAGGCTGTTGATAAGTGTAAATTACAGCCACATAAACACGCCCAACCATGGTTGGTACAGTTAGCCACTGGCACCAAAAGAAAGGTAGCAGAGGTCATACCAGCTTGCCAATTCACCATGGGTGAATTCCCCACACAAGCAACCCTTAACATACTACCCCTAGGATCGTATGACCTGTTGATTGGTATGGACTGGCTAGCCACATATAAAGCTAGACTGGACTATTACCATAAGACCTTAGAATTGTGAGTGAAGAAGGGAGAAGGTGTTGTGGGGTATTCTACCCTACGGACTAATAAGCTAGGGCTCTAAACTTATACGCAGAAAATGACCCTTAAGATTTAACTTTTAACCTTCTACCCAAAATATCAACCCCTTTTCGAGCAAACAATGGAAGAATCGACTCACCTT
>ML811933.1:217373-233114 GCA_009831015.1 Picea engelmannii
CTAAGGAAGGTTGGGTCGTCTGGGGGGTAGAGAGACATGCAGGTGTGCTAGTGTTAGGTGGGTGATCCTTGGCAAACATTCCCTGAAAGAAAGAAGACACCACCCCGGTTAGTGATTATATATGGTTGGAATAATTTGGAAGTAGGTTCGCTCCGAACATGATTTTGACAAAGAGGGGGAGGGAAAAGCATGTTAAAGGTGGTGCTTACCTTATTTTGGATATTCACTTATATAATGCAATCATTCAATTATTACTTCTTTCGTTACTTGGGAACTTTATTATTAGATTATTGCTGACTCGGACAAAAGAAACTTGAAGGTCGAAGATACCCCGGCTGGCAGAAGACATGACACTGGCTAAAGACAAATGGCTGGCTTTCTTCAACTTAGATATACTCCCTCCATACCTACTACCGCCTTATAGATTTGGTCTTTCTTCTTCCCTGATACCTTTGACCCTCGACCCAACAGTTTATCACCTGAGACACCCTACCCAACCACAACAGTTGCTTGCTACAAGGAGGTCATTGGCTGGACATATCCAAGAAAATTGAACTCATCAACAACGGTCTATTACAATCAACCAATAGAGAGAGCCTTTGTCACACGAGGGACCAGATTATAGCTGAACACGGGAGAGATAACATGCCAATACCCCAAAAACTCATCGCCGTAAATCAGTGCCGAAAGCCACTAGTTGATGCTGTCAATACGAATGAAAGGTGTTCAGTCAATCAATCCCAATTAGGATATCTGAGTGTTGATGCTACTATATTCCAGTACTATATCGGGTATTCAATGTTGGTTGGTACTTTCTCTCGGGAGTCAATGCCAGGTGGAGTTGGTACTCTATGCTATGCGACTCAATGCTGCTGATAAAGAAGTTGATGTGTTTACTTGAGCCCAAGAAAGGGGTTATCCACATGGATATGCCAGGACTCAATGAGAGGTGTTTATTAGGGATTATAGCGATGAGTTAGTCATTGACTAACTATTAGTTGTGTAGTTGAATTTTAATTTTTTTAGATTGGCAATGTTTAACATAGGAAAGTCTAGAAAATAATTTTTATTGAAATTAAAATAAATCTAAAACCATTTTTATCTTCAATTCTATTGGACTTCAACTTTGAAGTCTTATTGCCGGGCCTGCATTAATATTCACAACTACTTCCATTAACGTTAGTGGGTTGTAACTGTCAGCATCGACAACACCGACTGTAGTATTAATGTTAGTCTCATCTAACTGTCAGCACCAACTGTAACTTTCCTCGGGGGTGCACCTACCACACAGATCACAGAGATGTCAGGAGGAGGGGATTTGACATCCATTCACTGATCCATGGCGATTGGTATGGGTTTCTGGTGGTATTGTAACTTCTCTGCGGAAAATTGCAGTTTATTTTAGTGGCCAAAGTTTGCAAAATTCTATCTTGTTATTCATGAAAATTGCGGGTTAAAAGGTGGCAACAAGCGACAATATATTCGGACTTTAACAGTTTGTCATGGCAGATATGTTATTAATTATTACACCGAGCAGATATGGGTGTTGTGGCATGGTTCTGATCAGCAAGACATAGCAATGTTAGAGATAATTTTTAGACCTCTCTCAGACCGTTTCTGTCTTTATTTGTTCGATTGATAAGGGCAGGCGAAGCTATATGCGGCTGGTTGTCCCCTTGCCGGAGGAACCGGAGGAGAAACTGAGATTGTGGGATCTGAACCAAGCGCAACTCATCAGGGAGAGGGACCATGCCCAATAGCATCACGCCACAAATAGTCGAGTAAGAAGTATTTTAACAACTATTTTAGACTTTCGGGGCATTTTTATGGGTTGGACATCATGTTTGTTCACTTACTCTGTAGCTTTCTCATCTGGGTGTGCTCATTAGTATATTTGCATTTGTTTCATAGGAGGATGCTTACTTTCTTCTCTAAGAGATGGTGCTTTTGTGAATCTAGCTCAATGCCAAGATGCTCTTTACAGGTCGAGGAATTCACTTTTGGGACAACCATCTTTCCTGCATCTACCCATCCTTTTCTACATCTACCTGGTCCTAATCCGTTCCGCAGAGAAGCTACACCATTTCGAGAGACCCATAATGGATGGGGGGGCTTTCCATTCCTCGTTCAGAAGTTGGAATTTAGAATGCGTTCTATAGATACCAATAGTGGTATTTTGCCTGAACGTTGCCACCACGAGCTTAATGACAGGTAAACTTTATTCATCCGCTCCATACCACATAGCTCCTTCGTGCGCATTATAATTATATAGAATAGCATAGGAGGATGCTTACTTTCTTCTCTGAGAGATGGTGCTTTTGTGAATCTTGCTCAATGCCAAGATGCTCTTTTCAGGTCAAGAAATTCACTTTTGGGACAACCATCTTTCTTGCATCTACCCATCCTTTTCTGCATCTACCTAGCCCTAATCCATTCCGTAGAGAAGCTACACAACTCCGAGAGACCCATAATGGATGGGGGGGCTTGTCGTTCCTCGTTCGGAAGTTGGAATTTAGAATGCGTTCTATAGATACCAATAGTGGTATTTTGCCTGAAAGCTGCCACCACGAGCTTAATGACAGGCTTCATACCACACAACTCCTTCGTGCGCGTTATAATTATATAGAATAGGGCCTAAGTTATTGGCGTTGCGAAGAGGAACGTAGCTTCTGGCTCCTCATTGGTCTATCCAAAACTCCTAGATTTTACCCCCTCTTGTAGCAATAGCAAACTCGCAGAAGAAGCCTTCTCCAGTCTCCATTCTTTTAAAAAGAGAAATGAAGTGATTGCATTTATAGTTCTCCTTTGTAAAAAATGATAGTTCTTCTTATATCATTCCAACCTACTTACTTGTAATAGCGATTGGATAAAATACATTGTCCCGAGATTGTGAGACTATTAATCTGTCTCATGACAGCCCGAGTTATGAATATTTGGCAAACCATGGTTTAGTTGTTCGCTTATGTAAAGTGATAAGGGATTGAGTCTAGGGATATTGCCTCTGCAAGGGTATGATGACTTCCATGGAGACTTTTCCAGACGAATAGAAGAGAAAAACTTAATGTCATGACCAATCGGTGGAATGAAAAATCATGATCTATGTTGCTTGCACAAATATCAAGTCATGAAACTTGTTGCATAATATACAAAGACAAACAATATGAACTTTTCCTTTAGAAGCATTCATTGTTGAAGTGTACAACACTGAGGAAGATACTTGCTACATGAGTTTTTTTTGGTGATGTATTTCAAGTTCCTTGTAGCTGCAGAAGAGCTGGGTCTTTACGGTTCAACACCTAAATTTGGATTACCTTTGAATGATGTTGAATGGAGAACTTATATAAATAGGAGATCTGGGATATTTTGTAGATAGGGTATGTATCCAACAATGGATCTGATTATTAGTTTATGAATTGAATTGGAAGAATTCTTCCAAATCTGTTTGCATTTTGCTTTATTTCCATGTTTTTGAAAAATTTATTCTACGGGTGAAAATTTATGGCAAAAAATTTATTTTTTTACTTGACAATTGCAAATGAGAGAAAGGAGAAGTTTGATTTTCACTCAAAACTGTGGCAATCTCTTATCGTCTCCTATCCAAATCCAATAAACGAACAGGACCCTAGACCTCCAATTCCTTCTTGGAATCCTTTTCCTAGCAGTGATGTTGTGATTCCTATTATCTTTATTGTCGATATATTACAATCAATAAATAAAACAAGAGCCAGAACCGAGGAATAAAAAACTCAACACATATATTTTGGTATTGTTCTTTATTTTCTGAGTAAAAAGCATAGCTTATGCTTTGAAAGTTGATACAAAATATCAAGCAGAATGAGATCTTTAATTTGATTAACTTTACTTGGCCAGAGTCCGTAGTTTCAACTTTCACGAACAAGAATCCAAGGAACCCAAATCCAATGCACGAACAGGACCCCAAACCTCCAATTCTTTCCTGAAATCCTCCTTGTCATGGCGATGATGGATTCTTGTTATTTTTATTGTCCAATTAGTAAATAAAAGAGAGATAGAACAGAAGAGAAAAAACTCAACACAAATATTTTGGTATAGTTCAATATTTTCCTAGTAAAAAAACATATAAAAAGTTCAACCAGAATGGATCTGTAATTGGATTAACTCACCTTTACATGGCCAGACTCTGTATTTTACCCTTGGCTCATCCAAGTTTTGTTTGTTTTTGAATTGGAACTTGCGGTAGAATCATCGGGTTTCAAATCTAAATGAAAAAATATGACTCACAATGAAAATTTCCTTTAAAACACAGAACCAAAGGCTATGTGAATTTATACTGAGGTATAACTCAAATTGCTACAAGTAAACAATCACACCTTCATCGTAGTTCTACACTTACTCTGAGCAGATCTACTTCTATCTATGGTATGAGGTGACCAGAGTATAGATTGAGGAGGACGAAGCATGGTAATTTACATACACTTTGCAGCCTATTATACAACCCAATGATGACTGAATCCTTGCAGAATTTTTATATATCTGCAAGCTCATTCCAGGATGAGAATTAATACATGTGCCCCCTATTAGTACTATACATAATCGAAAACAAAAAAGCAACCAGTTGGAGGTTATGGCAAGGTCAGGGTGGAGAGACCACGTGCCACATGATCCTAAGAGGCACAATGTTCAAACGAGACACGTACATTGTTCAAATGGGACACGTGCACTGTTGTATGAACCAAGACCACTCCATCATGATAACTAGAGGCGCCACCTTGAAAAGGGTACATTTAAATATACATTCTCACGGACGAGGAGGCAACATAAAAAATTTATATTATAACATTTAAAAGTACATATTTTAAACATTTAAAATTAAACAATATTTAAACTCAACGTTTAAAAATATATTCGTTAAAACATTTGAAAGTATGAATCTAATTTGTGAAGGTAAGGAATCGTGAAGTTGCTTGGTATTGGTAATAAAAGATATTAAAAAAATTGTTTTACTTATTTTTAATCTTTAGTTTTTTTAAATAATTTTGGATTTTTAAAACTATTTTAAAAGTGGTTTTTATTGAAAAATTATATTAATATTTTATTTATTTTTATTAAAAATTATAAAACTTTGTGTAATTATATATTAATAAATTATATTTATTTTTATATTTCATGGTTATGTATTTATTTATGAAATTAGAATTTCAAAATAAATTCAATTATTATTTTGAATGTTTTTTTTTTAAATAATTAAATATATTTATCATTTATATTTTATAACAAAATATATAAAAGGAAATCAATTTGTTCTCATTATAATTTGTGTTTTCTATGGTTGCAAGTCAAAATATGTTGATTCACCCAAGTTCACACAAGGGTTGAGATGCATTATGTAGTTGTTCTTAAGAATGGCGATCTAATTAACTGATCCAAAATATCACTTTAAATCCTCCCAAATACAAAAATTCCAAGGTCTTTAAACAACATAACTACTCCAATTCACTTCGATGTTTCTTTTCCCCTGCTTCAGGGGTATGCTAGGTATTTGCATTGTTATAATATAGTACCATCGATGTGACTTATTGCATATATTATACTTTAAATAAGTGATAATTTTTTTGAAGATTACATATTCCATTCCTTATTATAATAGTACCAATGATATGACTTATTGCATATATCATACTTAAATTTGTATGGATTTTAAAAAACCATTACATTAGACTAAGATAAGAGGTTGTAATTTTTTTAGAAAATTTTGTGGAATAACCGAGGGATGAAACTCAAGTATTATTCAACGCATTAACCACATATTATTCAACATATTAACCACATAAAGATGATTAGATAGCCAAAAACAACTATACAAAATAAAATTTAAAAAATATGTCAAGGAGCTAAGTTAAAAGTAAACCAAAACCAACAAAATTTATGAACTTAGTCAAATTTTAAGTAGAGATTCAAAGAAATAATAATGAAGTGATTACAAAATAGATAAAAAGGTGTATGCACAAGTATAAAATGCTCTAATATTTAAGAGTGAAGAGCAACACACATCTGTTGGCAGTTGGTAATGAAGTTATGGTACCTTCTTTCTTTTGGAAGTTGGTAATGAAGTTATGGTACATCCTTTCTTTTGGCTCACAAGCATGCCTTTCTCCAAACTCTTAATTTCTACACCTCTCTCTTGTAGTTTCAACCTACACTACTCGTACAATAATGCCACCTAGTCCGTGCAATAATGCCACCTCGAGACACAGGCCACTTAAAAGTTTTCCCATCTTCCTTCGGGCATGTGTGACCCCTAACTTAGGGATCAAAGCTTTACATCATTATAAAAATTCATTCGATTTCTAACTCACGGATCAAATATTTACATCATTATAAAAGTTTGATTCAAATTTGAGTTTTTTTGGTGTTTATACAATTGCAATTTCTGTGAATTTAATTTTTTTGCAAATGAGTGTTATGGCACTGACATAAGTCACAAGTTTTTGGCACATGGTTGTTATTGAAATTTGAGAAGTAAGATGGGTGATTTTTATATGTCTTATTAGTCCCTGCCAAAGCAGGACTATAACAATGAGGTTGCTATTAATTTGACTTTAATTTCATTGACTAAGCAGTTTGACTATAAATTTAAACAATTTTCCAAAGTATAACATTGTTATATTGATTTTTTTAACTTTTTTTTAAATTAAACAATTTTTTTAAATTATGATTGATCAAGAACTTTAACCCCTTATTGTAGAGGTGTCGGCGGGCCTTCCCTCCCCACCATTATTACACTGGCTCCAAATTCAATTCGATGATATGATTGGTTTAAGCAGTGTGCGGGAAAGGACATTGTTGTTATGGTGTCTCGGTTGTTTGTGGTGCACTTCTTCCTGCTATATGATTCCTATACCATAGACCAGACGTCCTCCTCCGTCACGTTTATGACGCTCAACAAGACCACTGCCTGAGAGTAGAATATGCAACTGCAGGCAATGCCGATAATTGTATTTGACTTCCTTTTAGATATTGCAGGTTACATATGTGTTTTAATTAAACCCTGAATCTGTCATTCTAAGTGTGAAAGACATCTCTGTATTGCATGTACAAGCGTTTTTCAAAGTTGCCTATTTTTGTATGAATTTATCTTCATATGTGTTTGCATTTCTAGTCTCTAATCAATTTCAACGAACGGATAGACAGATTTAAACCAGGAAGGTCACACAATCCTAACCTGTTTTGAATTTTGAGAAATTGGAGGCTGTTCCTCGAGAGTTTAAATACCTCTTCAACACTTTAATTTGTTTTCTTTTTTCCAAAGATAATGAACGGCTACCGCCTCATAGGGATAGGACAGTCTGTACTAAGATGCGATGACAAGCTGCATAGTGAGCTTTATGCAATCCTGCGAACTGTTTAAAAGGCTTTTTATTTCCGGAAAATTTTCAAGGTTTAGGATAGACAACCTTTCGTTATAATATTTTAGATAGAATGTCGTAAAAATGCATAAAGACTCAGAACTTCCACGTAGTATTTGTCCAGACCGTGGAGGTACTATTTATCCAAAACATTGAGTGATAAGGTTTGGTTAATATTTTTTTTCCAGAAAACTTTAATTCGAATATTCCAAACGCAATCTAATAAGAAAACTTAAACTTCAATGTTCCAAACAGAATCTAATAGGAATACATAATATTTTTAAAATACAAATTGTTTAAAATACAACTTGTACACGTGCGATCAACGGTTACTCTTAATATGTAGCTAGATACAGACATCCCGTATTGGAAAAATTGCGTCTGTGTGATCAGCCAATTTATTATTAGTCCCTGGAAAAGCAGGATAGCCCCTTATTACAGAGGTGTTGGCGGACCTTCCCTCCCCACCATTAACACGATCTTACATGGCAGGGACTATGCTGCCATGCAGCTCTTGTTCAATAGGTGCCAAGAGTAGATCCAATTTTTGATCTAGTACTCAATTATGGTGAAACTCAATGATGATGCCAGGAAGAAATTGATGTTGCTAATTTTCTACTCGAGCAATATACCGAAGAGTCATAGTCGTCGGGAGGGGGAGAAATACAATAGTTGATGTTGATTAGCTCTGGCGATGAATGAGAGCAATAGTGACAAGTCAATACCAATTCGTTGGCAAGGAAAAAAACCAATACAACCTACACAACGACAAGAGCTAATCGATGGGGATGAATCGAAGGGGAATCATCACAGGGAAGAAAATCCTCACAGGGAGAGAAATCCTCGATGGGTATATTCAATGGGGAATAATTGAAAGGGTGAAATAAAACATGGGGAGGGAATAATACATAGAGCATACTAACATGGCATACTCAAAGGGGAATAATCAAGGGGGAATAATAATGGGGCAGGGTCAACGACAGGGTTTGCTAGACCTCAAACAAGAGCGAGGTCTACGACAACTTGTTTATTTACAATTATACAGATGGGTGGTGGGTTAGGTGCACCGATTCAATTTGCCCAGGGCATAGTTACGAGGAGAGAGGTTAAAATACACCTGTGTTACCAACGAACGACGAGAGATAGAAAAAAGTGATGGCAGTAGAGCTTACCGAGAAAACGAACAAAAAATTATTCCTACCTGGGTTCACTTTTTTTTCAAGAAGAAATTTAGCACATTATATTAGTAATATCATTTTTACATCGCCATGACAAAAAAAACATAGAAACTGGTTCTACCGGGAATACAAAACCCAGATCAAACAACCAAAAAAATCTCAACACTACTGTCCTATGTGACAAGGAAAAGAAACTCGAGTACAATGGAAGAAACCTTGCTGGGACTAGTAAAAAATCATAAGAAAAAAAGAAGGCTAGTCCCAAACATTTGGACCAAACTGTCGAGAAGTAAAATAGTGAACAGAGTTTTAGAAAATTTGAATATGATGAGTAGGGCCCACCATCACTCCATCCCAATAGTAGTAAATAAGTCTTCCTCTAGGTGTTGTTAGAGCCCGCTTTGATAAAAAATCTGCTTCCGCATTGGATTCTCTTAAGATGTGTTGGAAACTAATGCCTTGAAAAGATGATGCCAACTCCTGAATTCTGCATTTCCACCCTTCAACATTGGTGGCTTGAAGATTACCATTATGTTTTAGCCACTCAATAACTATCTTGGAGTCCCCTAAAATTTGAACACGCTGAATTTCTAGGATCTTTGCAATGGAGAGAGATGCCCACGCTCCCACTAATTCTGATTTAGTATTTGATCCTTCACCACAATTGAATAACCATCTAACAACTGGGACCTCTATATTTTTTAATGCACCCCCTGCCCCACAACCTGATCCCCCTGCAGTGGAAGCCCCGTCAAAAAAAGCCAGTGAGTATCTATTCAAACGAAAAACTGGACTCAATCTTAAAACCTGAGATTTTATGACTAAGGGAAGATTTGTAAGTGTGCCTAGGGTCCTGTACGCCACAGCCCAACCCGAGGGGGTCTTCCCATCAAATAATGACTTGTTGCGTTCGTTCTAGGTATACCAACTCAGTAAGATTGGTATCTTTTTGATGCAACCTTGCATAAAATCCACGATTCCATGGACTCATTGAGGTTCTTGTCGGGCCAGGAGCAGGTAAAATTAAGGAAATGAGAGCAGATCGCCCAAACAGACTTGGTGAATTTGCAGTGAATAAACAAATGATTAATATCTTCCTCAGATTCTCTGCATAAAATGCATAAGCCCGATCCCATCCAACCTTTTTTCTGCAGGACGTCCCACGAAAGAGAAAGATTTTTAATTGCAATCTCCATTTCCAAACTTGGACCCTCTTGTCGCTCCATCTTGGTAACCCGTGAGTAGTTAGAATGGCGTTATAAAAGTTACTGACAATCATCCTTCCAGATGCATCGCCACCGGTCCATATCAAACTCTCCCTGGAATCTTCCTGGAGAGTAATCCCCGCCCCACTCAATGCCTTCATGTAATTATCCCATTCATTAACTAGCTCATCAGACAGTTCCAGATCCGTGTTGCTCCGCCACACGTCAGCAGAGGTGAAAGGATCTTTCGAAAGTGATGCTTGAGCAAGCGTAGTGATATGTTTTTGTTTTAGTTGGGTTAATAGATCTTCAGTGAGAAATTAGGAGTCTTCAATGCCTAGTACCTTGTTGCGGACAATATTAATTAGATGACCTGTTCCAGGGCACCAACTAAGCCAATGGTTGATGGAGGGGAGTGTGCGAATGAGACTCGACCAGATCTTCGAAGCAGAGTTGCTAATATGTGATGGCCTTCTAATCCAGTTGACCAGTGTGGCGTTATGTAAATATTTGTCCCTAAGGCCCTGTTGCCAAATACTAGCTTGAGTTAAAACCTTCCACAGAGTAATAACGTTCAGAGCTAAGTTGAAATGAGTGAGGTTACGTATGCCCTACCCCCCATTCCTTTTAGGCCTAGAGAGGACCTCCCAGCTACAAAGGTGCATCCAATGTTTGTTCGACTGTTTGTTCCAAAGGAAATGAAACATCATTGATCTAATTTTATTTAAAACTAAGCGAGGCAAAGCTTCCAGTGACATTCAGTAAACAATTTGACCTTCCAAAACTGTTTTTACCAATATATATTTCCTCCAAGTGATAAATAGTTGTTGCACCAAGACCCAATTTTGTTAGAGATTTTATTAATCATCCAATCCCAATCAACTAATTGATGGGTTCCAGTCTTAAGGAAATAGCCCAGATAGTGGAACCTGAGAGAGAGGTCACTAAAATTGTAAGGCAAAAGAGTTTTAAAAAAGTTCAGTTCTACAACCGAGAGGCCTTCAAAATGAACTGTAGATTTGTTAATGTTCATCGAGAGGCCTGAGGCTTTGCAAAAAAGGTTGATAACACTGTCTATCACTCTCCATTCTATCAGACTAGCCTTGGACAGAATGAGGAAATCGTCCACAAACAAGAGGTAAAGGATTTTTGTCATTTTGGAAATCCTAATCCCTGTAATAAGCCTTTCCTCCAAGCTGTGCTTTAGTAATCTGCTGAGACCTTCCATCACGAGGATGGACATCCCTACCTGACACCCCTGCCACTTTTGAAAAAATCTGTAGCCTCCCCATTGATGAGAACAACAAATAAAAAGGATGTAGCACACGACATTATTCATTTAGTTATGTGGATCCCCATTCCTATTTTAAGAAGGATCAGTGTAAGAAGCTCCTCAACACAATCGTAAGCTTTCCTTAATCCAACTTTAAAACGAGGGCTTTTATTTTTTTTTCTTGATAATATGAAGACTTTCGTGGGCTGTGCCAATAGCATCTTGGATGCGCCTGCCTTTTAGAAACCCCATTTGTTCACCGGAGATTGATCTGGAAAGAAAAGGTTTAATGCGGTTTGCACCGCTTCTGGAAGAATAGACGCTATGGCACGACAAGGGGCCGATATAGCCGCCGATTATTGGCCCACCGATCATAGACGACTGAAGCGATCATCATTTTTTATCATAGCACAACTCATTGAGCCCACCGACAGCCCCAGTCTGCGAAAAGGCAGTACACAGGGAGGTCCCATTATTGCTACCGCTAGCTTGGAATAACTCATTATCCACTGGTCATTCCCAGTTAGATAAGAGGGAGATGCTAATTACCGCTAGCCGATACACGGGAGGGGAGAGAAACCCGCATTGACGATACCCAGGAACTCCCACACGGTCTATGTATGTAACAGCTGAGGGGTACCATCAGCCCCACCGGTCAATGACAGCTGAGAGACGATCCACTCAATGTTGGTACTTTATGATGAAAATGACAGGTGTCAATTCTTGTATGTTTGGGAAACAATGGAGGATGCTCGTAAGTAATTGACTCCTATGTATGCCTTCTGTGAACCAATTCCTTCTTGGATTGTTAGGAACCAATAAAGGATTGATTCTTTGATGTTTGGGAAACAATAAGGAGGTTGACAGAGACGAGAGGTAACACATGTGTTTATGCACTTAGCTTTATTTTTACTTGAATTCATCTCTCACGTCCCGATGCTAGGTCTAATCTAAGGACCCCATAATCTCTACCCGCGACCCTCGATCCTCTACCTCACTTACGCATACAAAACTCAATGGCGTTCCTACATCGATTTGGATTGAAGGATTGAATGACGATGCTTACTTACAATGCACCCGTTTGAGGACCATGAGCCATACACATAGTGTTAGTCAGGGTATAGTCCCAGTGAGGGAGGTAGGTGGGGAATGCTTGCTCGGATAGTGATAGATAGAATACAATAAACTAGTATACAATATAATGTGAATATGTTGTAAAAAAAAAGTAGAGTATTTGTTTTGGATTATGTGGTGTCGTTTATTATGTTTTACTAACCTAAGGTTAAATTATGTTTCATGATGTTTTGAAGTTCAAATGTTGCATGGATATGTCTTCTATTTATAATGTCTTGACTTATTTGAATGAATTTGCTCATTTATGTTTTAACAAGGGTTTTGAGCCTAATCTATACAATGATCTTAGCTTTCTCTTTCATAGATCTACTATATCATTGACAACTTGTGAACTTATCTTATTCTTTATTTTCTTTATTATCCTATCTACTTTGAGAATTATAAATTATTAGTTAAAAATTATTAATTATTAATTATTATAATTAATTGATAATTAATAATGATTAATTATTAATTAATTATAAAGTATAAATTAATTAATAAAAAATAAAATAATAGATAACATAATAAAATAATAATAAAATAAAGATAGTACAAAAGTAAAAATAAAGTAATCATATAATGTATTAATTAGCTACTATAGAACAATTTTAACCCTCAATCTATAAGCCCCTACAAAAATCAATATATGAGAATGTTAGATCTCTTCTTCTTCCACAATCGAGAAGTATATTATGGTAATAATGATATTGGTATAGAGAGAATGTTTGTCACTTTTATTCAATAAACTATCAATAAATAGTAATGCTAATATTATATGATAAGAATAAGAGTAAGATGAACATTATCTCATAATTAAACAATATATGATGTTAAACAATAAATAGACTATATGATAAATTTTATCACATAATCAAACAATAGATATAGTATTAGTACTGGTCATGAGAAAAGTCATATGGTTGATTCAATCACTCAAATTCAATAAAAAACATTTTAAAAAATGTAGTTTATAGAAAAAAATTAATTACATGATAAAAAAAATTATTTTTGAAAAATATTGTTTATAGAAAAATGACAAAAACAATATTTAATACTATTAAGTTTATGGATTAGATAAATATAATAATTTTATTATTATTATTATTTGTTGTAAATATGAATTTGCTTCATTTTTATAATTTATATTTAGTTTTATTTATGTCTTCTAATTTACCTATATTTATTAGAGTGATATTTAAAATTGGAAAAAGATAACAAAAATTAAATATGTTTTTATGTAATATGAAAAATTATTATAATCATATAAATAGAGTGGGAAAATGTCATTCACCTAGGAATTGACACCAAATAAAATTAACAATTAAAAGATTTGTAAAGGCATTAGTAGGACACTATTAGGTTTAACAAGGATAGAAATAAGAATTACAACTTTTCTTAGTTTAGAGTCATAATAACCAATAGTCAAATTTAATTTGAACAAGTTTTATATATAACAATTAAAAAAAGGGCTTGTCTAAAATCGGGTGAGTGAAATTGCATTTCTTTGTTGTATAAATTGCATTTTTTAATGTATAAATGAATTTAGTCTCTTGAAAAATCCAACACCTAGATTATACATATTCACCACTTAAATATGCAGTTCCAACAATGTTTAACCACATTTAGAACAAAAATATCAAAAAAAGCCAGAATGTAAATTATTTACACTGTGCTTTAAATGAATATATGTTTTCTTATTTTCACTATAAATATATTTTCCAATGTGCAATTAATTCCATGTATAGTGAAAACTAGTGAGTGTCTATATTACAGAACTATTCTAATGATAACATCAAATCATTATAACAAATTTCATCTATTTCCAAAATTAAAAAAAAATGAAAGAAAAAATCAAAGTTTAAACTTTGTCATGTTAAATTTATTTTATAAATTAGAAATTTTCAATTTTCATAGATCCCATATTATTTATATATCATTAAATATGTCATGTATAATTGTTAGTTATTGGACATTTAAGATGTCATTTATAAAAATTATGAAGCTTTACAACATTATGTATTAAAATTATAAAAAAATTAAATCTTACTTTTAAAAATTTATATAAATTTTAAATTCAATATATTTAAATAATAAAAAAATTATTTTTGGTTAGTGAATAATAGAGTGTACTCTTAAACATATAAGAGGTCATTATAACATGTGAAATTACTAATCTAAACTTTAACTTACCCCACACCAAGAACCTATGTGTAGCAAAAGCTCAGCTAACTAAACATGAAAAATTTCTCCTTAGAAAAGGAGAGTATTCAAGATCAAATAAGTGAATTTTAAATTTTAAATTCTAAATGTAGAAAATAAAACCTAACCCGACAAATAGAAAATAGTTTCTATCAACCAAGTGCAAAGATAGTTAGACTAATGGGGATTAAAACACATGTTTTATGATGAATATCAAACTGCTGAAACAGTTCTTACAAATGATATTATTAGCTATGTGCATGCCATGTGTAGAGGTAAAGATTGATAAGCCACTTCACAAAGGAAATAGTTCACATAATCAAATAACCATTAAATCAAACTTAAAATGATAAATCTCTAGAAAATAGTTACTCAAAAATTTATAGAAAAATACAAAGATAAACACAAACCATAATTGTATTCAATGTTCAAAAATGAATTAGAATCATAAACCTCTGCATTAGAATCATAAATGTAAATTGCCTTTATAAGCAATCCTGCAGCAGTGCTCTCAAGACATCAGCTCTGTCAATAGAAAATGGAGCAACAACAGTGCATGATCTAGCTCTATAACATAGTTTTAATCTCAAAAGGAAAATCGCCAAACTCATATCTGAGTAATGCTCTTAAACTACAAAAAAAAATCCTCCTTACAGTAATGCTAAGAGTCTCCTATTGCATGAAAAGAGAAACCCCCCTCCTTCTGCTTCACTCAAAGCTCAGATTTTATAGTTTTACAAACTTGGATCCAAAATAGGAATATGTTTCAATGATAATTGAATCAAGATTTCCGTTTGATTTGAAAGTTGTAGAAATATTATTTTTCTCTCTATTGCTCCAATCCCATTCTTGTGAAGCTCCACATCCTGATCCTTTAGAATAAATTCTGCAAAAATAATTAAAAACCAATAAAAGTTACACACAAAAATCCAAATTCCTAAAATTGTCTAAAATAAACAAACCAATTAAATTTAAATTAATTAAATTGATAAAACCAAATTCAAGCTTTCCATTACTTCTTGTTAGGATTTCACTGGAAAATGAACAATCAGAGAATGAATTGGCAACAACAAGAACCTTCACGCCAATGAAAATTTCTCCAAAATATCTCAATAAATCGTTATTGGTTGAAAATTTACAACATTGAATTCTGCTAATTTTTTGGAGTAGTAAATGATATCATTCTCCTCGAAATAATTTTTCTAACGAGCTCTCATTTGCTCATTTTGGCTGAGTAAAACTTGAGTTATCTCCTTTTTAAGTTTGGATTCCAAAATAGATCAAATTTTATAAACAATACTGGGCATTTAGTAATTTGTTTTTTTTTCATGGTTTCTGTTTAAATATTAGAAAGAAATAAAATAACCAAACAAAAATCATGTTTT
>ML811933.1:233147-246612 GCA_009831015.1 Picea engelmannii
TGTATTACATGTTATGTACATGAAGGAGTACGACTGCCTGGCGCTCTATATATTAAACCCTTTCAGAAAAAGCGGCTAAGGATTGGAGTTGGTGGCAGGTTCGGAAACCGGAGACAACGTGTAAACAACTGACAGTGATTAATTGGATCAAGACAGACGACGAAAAAGCGATAACGAACCTCCCCTTAAAACACCTTCGGTGTAACTATATCCCATCAGAATGTTTCTCTATGATAACTGGGATGCCCTTTCCCCCTTCATCAACAAGATAGAAGACCTACTTCAATAGCCGAGAGGAAGGAGAAGAGAATTTACCCCTTGTTTAAACCACAAGACATTAGAGCGATATTGCTTACTTACGGGCATATTGATCGAGCCATGCCATGTTATCTTACCAGAAAAACAAAATTGATGAATAAATTATGGAATACCTGGTTTGGCCCAGACACTCAGTTTGCTTCGAACATAATCTATTAGAAAACTTCTCATTCTATTTTTAAATTAACGAAAAAGCATCTTTAGGGGGGGGTCCAATGGGGATATCTCTATCATCGGGGAGCTCAAACTGGATTTTATTCTTTATGAACTAGGCCTTTTCACGACGTTTCACACTGATAGGAAAGATGGGATTGATTGCTTTTAGGTTGAGCGAAACCCTGCTTGCTGGCTTTAGGCTTGACGAAATCACCCGACGAAGCTGGTCGAACCCATGAATCTAGAATCTGTTGTGGTGGCTAAACGTTAGGTGGGAAAATATCGAAGCTGGTCGAAATCACTTGAAGCTGCTGGTCAAAACAGTGGATGCTAGAATGTGTGGCGAGACAATGAAAATGCATGACTAGATTAAATCAGCGAACAAGTGCTGCTTACAAATAAGGCTACTGTGCTGCTTGATGAAACGATAGGCTAGACAATGGCTAGCTAGACGTGTGTGTGGCTAGAAAAGAGAGAGTTGGCTTTCATGACGTAAGGAAAGGCGCTAGACAAATGAATATCACGACTATCACAGTGAATGACTATGTGCAACCAAGGAACAAGGCTACGATACGAACAGACGCTACCCGGAGGTGCCACGAACAATGAGGTGAGCGAAACCATACCATTCAAAGTTGCCAAATACAATTGGTTAATGAAACTCAGTTTGTACGAACAATCAACAAAATTGAGAGTGAAAACAATGACAATGCAAGCGGTAAAAGATGAGAAGACAATAATTAAAAAAAGGAACTTAGAAGTGGAATGCTGCCAGCAAAGGACGAAATGGGAGAGAAGAGCGTTGGAGAATGGGGGGAATGAAGGGAAAAGGACGCTTGGCCTTCTGAGGATCTTCATGATGGGTAGAGGCCGAAGGGGTTATGAAGTCAAGGAGCCGGATGTAGTAAATCATAGGGATGGGTAGTTCTAAAATGCACTCCTCATGGTTTTTTCTTTTGCGAACGACGCTCAGATATTACAACAATCAATTATGAAAATAATGAACTGGTACTAAACTTATACTATCTGGGTGATATAGAGGAGTGAGCAATGGAATTTCGTGTGGGAAACGAGATTGAGGGAGGGGGACCACTATTCCCTTCCTAGGTTCAATGGACCACGTCGATGGTGTTCTTTGACTCGAGGGATGGGATGGATAGTGGGAAGACTGGGATTGGGAATGAATTCTTGAGCTCAGCTACGGGGAAATCAATCTTTCCATCTGTCAGGCTACCCAGAGACATATAATATGGGTAGGGGGTTTCTTTCTGTCAGTAAGAATCAAGCTACATTGAGGGACGAGGGACGAGGGACGAACCGCTAGAAGCTTTATATAGGCCGACCGAAGCAAATCAAAAGCTCAGTTTATTAATGGTGTTCAAAACGGGGGGTTATAGTGTTATCTTGCTCAAGAACACACTCGATCAATCAATCTCGAATAAATCAATCAATAAAAATAATACACAAAATTATATGTTTGATTCGAACCCTTATGTGTATAGCTCTGGAGTGAGTGAAGGCTTGAACAAACATTCGGCGTATCCTCCTCCGTCATATGCAACTTCCTAATCGTTGATGGGAAATGGATCATGCTCGATAAGAGCTATCTCCACCACCAATTTCCGGAAAGTTGGATCAGGAGAAAAAGGGATTCGCACCCTTTTGGGGATTTATATATTGCTTAGGGCTGCTGGTTTTGGAGACCGTTGTTCTACCATTGGAACTATTCTCCCAACGAAGTGAAACCACTGGCTATACCTTTTCTTCAAATGTATTCTTGTGATCTCTGACCCTTCTTTACTCATCCCCTAAGAGCATGTGTTATATGTCGGGGCAGTAAGAATCTAGTTGGGGTGTTCGACTGGGAATAATAGCGTAGAACGTTCCTCTCAATTCAATAGAGGTGGGGCAGAAAGAAAAAAGAAAACACCTATACCAACTATACCATTGAAGGAAGATAATGAATTTGGTCTTGAACGAACAAACAATGGAGTAGTCAG
The DNA here is from genome assembly GCA_009831015.1 of Picea engelmannii. Lineage (NCBI taxonomy): Eukaryota > Viridiplantae > Streptophyta > Pinopsida > Pinales > Pinaceae > Picea > Picea engelmannii. Next base: position 235,622 of record ML811933.1, read on the forward strand.
AAGCTTTTTTCATTTATTTGATAACGTTTTAACACACAGGGATGACCATCACATTGAGAGAATGGTAGCGAGGTGGTGGGTCAACAAACAAGTAGTAGGAGGGTCTTGTTAGAGATTTGGTTTAAGACCAGGGGTAAACTTTTTAAAATAAAGAACACTCCGAGTGAACAAGTGATCACTTAATAAACAGGTCAAAGATAGGTTGATCTTATATCATCTTGCTCAAGAGGTTGAATCATCTCAAGCTCAAGAGATCTTAGATTGGATGGGAGTGGGGATGAATACGAAATCAAACCTATCCCGGAGGTAGTTCGCAAAAAATAGAGCAATGAATCACCAGGAAAAGCAAGGCATCAACCCCATTTCGACTAACTTGTTGACTGCGTATAATACACAAAGGTTAGAGATTCTCAATTGTCAGATGGAGTACTTTTTTTCTTAATATAGAGATTTTTGAGTCTTGCAGTGCTCATGATCTTTACTGCTCTAATAGTTAGAGGACGTCGTAGGGCTGAGAAATGATAAAGGGTTAGAGGGAAGAATAGAGGGTCTTTGCGGATCTACATAAAAAAACGTACTTTTCTTTCCTCATATTATGTGTACCTAAAGAGGAGAGATATATAAACTCCCACCCTTCGGTGATCAAGACCTTTCATCAGAAAGATGAATGAAAAACCAGATCCCTATGAATATCGGTTTAAGGGTATGCTCGAAATGACTTTTGAACACCATTAAGATCATGTATTTTTCATTGTGTTACCCCATTTTTGGTCTCTTGAGAGAACACATTTGAAAAAGAGAGGTCAGCTAGAGCAAATCGAAGAAGTATGATTTGCGAAGAGGTCAACCCTGAGGAGAGCAAATTGAAAATCACTATTGATTGAAAGAAAGAAAAAAGATCTATTCCTTTTTCATTTCTTCTTGTGGTTGTTCATATATCCTCCATTGAGATAGCAACCTTGAGTGTGCTCTTGATATCTCTATCAATGCTCTTTCAGAGTTGTTGACGTCTTCATTCAATCCCTCTAACTGGACGGTGAACTCAATTAAACCCTCGATCAAAGTAGTTCTTGCTCGGACCAAGCAATTCAACAAAGTATATATATATATATATATAATGTATATGCGCTCTAACTATGAAGATTAGATCTGATATCTTGCTCAAGTTCTCTTGATCTCTAAAAGCACTCTTGAACATAGTGAATGATCGAACAATCTCTCTCACAAGATCACATGAGCACTCTCAAGCTCTGATCAAGAACTATCATCTCTTGAGCACGAGAGATCATGAACTCGAGCCATCTAGAAATATCTTGAGTGAGAACTCAATCTCTTAGCACTCTTTGATAAATCAACTGAGATTTTTTTATGAAGATCAAAACCCTTTCCGCCTGCTCATAGTGTGATGACTCAAGATCCCTTTTTCTTCGATTCAAAAGGAAGAACTTGTTGATTGATTCATAGGTTAGCCAATTTGAGAGAGGTATTGAGATGGGGCAGAAGGCTCATGATATGTTCTATGAGCACTCGTTTAGAAATTCTATTATGTGAAGCTTCGAGAGATCTAATAATCAGTTAGACCTCAAAAAACATATACTGACCATCCACTAATCATATTTCCTTGGGTTTGGGGGGCACCACCACCAAATCTGTTCACTCTCTATTAGACCTTTATTCCCTCTAACTATAGAGCAGGTGATTTATTGCTCTAATGAATTTTATCTCAAGACCCTCCTCTGATCTCAAATGATCTCTCGATTCCTCTAACCCCTTTACACCTTCTCCAACCCAAATGTATATGTGTGTTCTCTGGGTTTTCTTATCAGGTAGAGTAATATAGAGCTCAGTTGAGTTCCAATTTTATCTTTCTCAATATCTTGAGCAAGCTGATAGAAGGTCTCTTCTTATGACAAGAACCAACCAATGCTAAATCAAGACCTTTATAGCTTTATTGAGCTAGCATGGGGGAAGGACGGATACGTCCCCTCTAGATGTTCATACAAGAAGGTTATCAAGGCCAGAACATAGTGAATTGGGTTCTCACAACTCTCCTTATTCTTCTTACATACCCTATTCATCAAAATGGAGGATTCAAGGTTAGTACCTCTTCTTTGGTATTCCCTCCCTACGTTAACACCAACTTCAAAACAAGAGACATTGAAAAGATTTGAACTTCAAAATGGAGAAAGGAAGCAATAATTTTTATTTCATTCAAATGTGTTCTTGAGCTAGTGCTCATGATAGCTTTGATCGAACGAAATCAAAGATATATGGTTGGATTTGATTAATATCAAGGTTCTTATATGATCATTTTGTGTTTGAATCCCATGATCATCTTCGGTTGATCTCTTGAGCAAGCACAAAACAAGGGTAAGATCGATCTTGAGCAAGCACATCGAGTGCTAAAGAGCTAGTTTTTTTTCATTCACATCATCCATTGAGTGATCGATCAAGTTAACATACTCTGAAGATTGATCGAGTGTATATCTCCATTAGGATACTAGAGCAGTTGGTTTTGTTAGAGATCAGTTCAAAGGTGTTCTTGATAACCCAAATGCCTTGAGCTATCTCAGACCAGAGAAATCATCGAGTATACCACCTCTATTTTCTGGGAGGACATAATTAATACAGATTTTTCTTTCTCTTCTTGATAAAGGATGTGGGTTGACAAGCTAAGCCGATTCAACAACTGAAAAACAAGGTTGAGAAATAACAAACACATTTAATCTTTCTTCTTTCCAACCTTCTGTGTTTGATCAATTTCTTAATCAAGAGAGATCATGGTCAAAAAGATATGATCAAGAGGTTTCTCAGAAATAAAGCACCAGTATCCTGTTTGATTTGTGCTTTCTCAAGAGCTTTACAATATACTAAACCTAAGGGAGGAACATAGTCTTGAGCATTTAGGAAGGTCCTCATACACTGAAGATCGTGAGCACTTGATCAAGAGATATACCACAGCTAAACTGAACATCTTCCTTATTTACTTTAAATGATAAATCAATCTCTAAATCAATCATGTTGTTTGGATTTGTATCAGTTCAAGAGATCAATAATCACATTTAGTAGTGCTCTCTTATAATCATGAAGATCATCCTTCTCTAGACTTGAGCATTGATTTGAGTGAGTACTAATGATCATCGAACCTGCTGGAAGGTTTGATCGACCCTTCGATCGAGCTTGGGATGTATCTTTCTGCTTGCTCTAACATGATTGAACACATTTAGGAAGAAGGTCTGCTCTGATTCAACTCCCCCTTTGATTGCACAATCTAAGATCTAAGTTGATCTAAGGTCGAGCTTCGATCACAACACCTTCTCTATGGTAGTGAGAGGAATGAGTTGTACCAATGAGCAAACACAATGTATATGAGCCAAAGGCTTTACCCCGTGGCACGCGCGATAAAAAAATTCCAGTTCAGATCAGCGTGTTCATAGCTTTGGTCCTTACCTGAGCTATTTTCTTTGAACCTGGTCTAGATATCTTGAAGGTAAGGGTTCCTTCGCAGTCTTGAACAATTATTAAGTATGAGTAGATTCGGTAAGGGCAGTCGGTCCTTTTGCTGCTATTGGGAACATTTATAGGGTCCTTAGGTCCGGGAGAGAGCATCCCATCGGGTTGGGCAATGAGGTTAGAACCAAGAGCTCAGGAATAACCCTGATAGATCGGTCCCACTTCTTTCATAATATACATTATAACCGGTTGGGAGGGTAAGAACATGAGTGGAAGCCTGGGTGGGTGGACTTTGGTAAGGAAAAATCAATAAGGTCTTTGAGGTTCTTTCCTAATAAAAGGTGTAATCAAATGAGCACTCAATATATCTCTAATAAATGACTACTCTAGTTACTAAACCCCCTTGAGCACGACCAGACAGAGACCTTTGAACACTCGTTTCAAAGCCTGTTCGATGATCATGATCAAAGATCACTCGAGCAATTAGAGAGATCTAGAGAAAGCTTTAACGTTTTCGTGATCATCGTTTTCGAGTGCTCATGATATTTTTTCTCATGATCATCGAACACTCCTTCCCTTCATTATCCATGCCCCAACCACTGATAGGATAGGTTTGAGAATCACTGGTCTCACCTCCAGAGCTTTCCTTCAGGGTTTTACTCAGTTTGGGAGGGACATGGTGAGGTCTTGAACACCCACTTAGTAGTATATTAAGAACCTAGAGAGGAAATGAGTGAGCACTCAAGATATAATATGAGTTCTTAAAGGATCAAGAGGTAATCCTCCCATAACCTCGTAATCTTAGAGAAAATATATTATTTACCCCCCATTTCCCTTGAGAGAATTGGTGTTTATGACTTGGAATTATATCCTAAAAATTTATCTTGAAGTGGTAGAAACTGGGCTGGCCCATAAGAAACACACTAAGTGGAATCCAGAGCAGTTCGTTTTCATTCGACACAAAACTATCAATAAAGAACCATCGATTTTGTAGAGCAAGCAATAAGAAAACCCCCATTTTGTGGTGTTGAAGACCAAGATCACAAGAACAAACTGGGAATCATAAGACTGGGATAGTGTCTTGCTCTAACCATCCATATATATTCAGATTTGAAAACACCTAAAACCATCCATTTTATTTCGAATTGAAATCCATTTTCTAATCAATGAAGAGAGATTGAGTGCTCAAGAACACATGAGCACTCCTTAACTAACAAGCTCAAATTCAAAGTAGTAGTAGTTGGTGTGAAAGACCTAATGAAACCTATTTCCTATGGGTTGTGTTTGATCGAACTGGTGCTCAAGACCTACCTCCAACCCGGGTGGGTATATGGTTGATCTCTTGATTAAGAAATGAGCACTCAAACTCTCTTTCAACAACCTTTACACAACCCGTTGATATCAGTATATGTGTGTTCTATCATGTTAGTTATAGCAAGCAATTTTCATCTTAAAGACCTACCACCCAACTTGTTCATTTTCCTTTTCTGGATCAAATGTAAGTATCGGAGGAAGTATGAAAAACACGGTGATATCCTCGGTAACCATCTCCTCGTCAGGATTGATCTTCAATGATCAAATAGAATGGAAGGAAATCTCATAGTCTTATCGCCGCAAACATTAAAAAATAGTAATACTTTGGTAGGTATAATTACTAAAAACTATTATATATCATTATATCATAAATCCTCCTCTGTGGGAGGAAATATATATGAGAAATCGAAGGAAGGCGTAGCCCTCCTCTATATATAAGCTCCATCATTTAGACTCCCCGCTCAAATCCCTCCCACCATTATGAGCAGGAAATACCATGATAGGAAAGTGGACGAGCTTCCACCGATACATAGGAAGGGGATAACCTCTTGTGTCACCCCGGCTGTGCCACTACGTGGGTACCCAACCGAAAAATCACATTATTTGTTTCATACTTTGTGTAATAAAACAATAAATATGTGATCTCAATCCCCATCTTCTTAAATTGAGGCTCCCCCTGCCTAGTATAAAAGGAACCATTGATGATTGTCAAATATATCTATATTGGAGGGAGCAGAAACACCTCACCTCTATCAGGCACATCATCAATATTCCTCGCTCTGCTTGAAACTCACCATACCCGAGAAATTATTCACTAAACGAAGAAACCAAAATCCTATATGAACCTACGCCCTTCAGATAATGGTTGGGGATACTGAGACTAGGTCAATGCAAGCCTCAATCTTTGGGATAGGGTCCCATAATATATATATCTATATTGGGAATGAGGCCTTCAACAAGATGAGTTCCCAAAGCCTTATCGTTAGAAGGCGATCCCTAAACCATTCAAATAAGGCGTTCCTAATTCGACAAGACTTTAGAGGGAATCCAAGCCCGTTTGTGCCGCGTTGGGGTAGGAACAAGGGACGTATGTATCAATACGGGGTGGGAAATACTACTTCCTACCCACCTTGACCTCATTGGTAAGTAAAGTATTATGGTTTATGGCGAATTGGGGGAGACCCAACCAAGATGGGAATGTAAGGTGCGAAAAACTAGGTTAGATTATACCTTGCTGATAGGTAGGGCAGGCTCCCAATCCCCCTACAACGTGACCCCTGCCTAGACATAGGATACCCCCCGCCCAAAGAGCGACCTATCTATGGTGGGACTTACATACATACCTCTTGACTGATCTCAGAAATATCCTTTGAACCCTTATTTACTTATTAATGAATTATCCTTAAAACAACACCTTAAACAAGAGGGGAAGGGGAATTCATTCTATAGATAGAAGCGAACACAACCATTCTGTTTTCTTGAAGGGGTGGATCTCATCTCTGTATGGTGGGTTTTGATTGGGTGGGAGGATGTGGAAACGCAATAAATTCCTAAGTTACTTATTATTGGGTGGGGGGCCTGGTCAAGCTTGTTAGCACATCCTCTACTATTTACGATCCCACTTAACACTTCCTCACCCTACTCTTGGTAATTTTGAGAGTGAGAACCTATCCTTCTCTCTGGCTCGGTAAGCCACCTTTTCACTAGCTAATTTACCATCCCGTAGAATCATCTCTCCCTGATATGTCATTGGTCCGTGTGCCCCATCTGGTTTCAAATCATATCCCCAATTTATCTCTACTAAATAAACTCTTCGGCCACTAACTGGCTTCTGGGAGTGCTTCATATAACTTCTCTTTCCCGGGATTTCGGTGAAATCTCTTCCATTTATTTTAACTAGGCTTAGTTCTTTAGTGAGTGCCTCTTCCTTTCCGACTCGAAGGATAAAGGGAGAGTGCTTTCTCTTCCAATGCTCTAGGGCGAGTTGTTCCTTCCTCTTCTAGCTATTTGAATAATAATATTTTTATAAACATCCCTATATATCTTTCTTCCTATTTCTATCTATCCTTTCCCTTTGGTCGAGTGACTCCATACCTAAAAGAGCTTAAGGTTATTCCTAATTGACTTCATGGGTTGGTGAGCCATTCAAAAATAGGGAACTTATGGGCTTATGTGGGAAAGAGAGCTACAAGGGAGGTAGAAGCATAGGCGGGACCTCATGCATGGAAATTGATCCCAGGAAATCCATTTTGGTGGGAGAGTATTCATATGACAGGACACTGGGGAATTGAAAGATTCGGTCATTTTTGTAAGCGACGAGGGAAGTGCATATAGCTACGAGGCATGAGTTTTTCCTCATCCACATTCAAACAAAGGAGAATAAGTCCAAGATCCAAAATAATAAGATCTAATGACTTTTAAGGAAGAACAAGATCCACAATTTTAGGATCTCAACTATCTCAAGGCATAAAAATGGCAAATGTCTCAAACCACCCAAGAGACTCTCGAACCATGCCCATGAGACTCTCAGTTTCTAATTGAGAATTTGGAAAATTAGTTGTGAGGTGGATTCTCACATAAAACCAATTTCCCAATTTACATAATAATGAATAATACGTGAGTCAAAATTTTCCACTCACCAGTATTAATCATTTTACATTTTGAAATGAATTAAACGTATGAGTTTTTATAAAGATCATTAAAGCATAATTCAATAAATGAAAAATGCATGGGCATCTTATCTCACAAAGCACTAAATGAATAATGCATGAGATTATTAAACCCACAAAGCATTAATTCACCAATTTCAAGTTATGTTCACCTATCTTCAATTTCTTCAAGGTGCACAAGTGTGGAGATCCTCTTGGATCAAGTCATTAGTATAAGAAGGGAACTACTAATAAGTTGGCATACATGCTTTCAAGGTGACCCACATCCAAGGTTGCAACCTTGGGCACTCTTATGCACATGGAGCCTTTTACCCATGATGCATACACAAAATATGAGGACTTCAAGGGGATGTTTCAACAACTACAAGGAAACATTTATGTAGAAGAAGGTCACATTAAGGTTGACTATCATCTCCATAATGGGTTACTCTAAAATATAGACAAGATCTATGTTTCTAAAGTTGAAATATTGCAGCTTATCAGAGAGGCTCACACCTCCAAAGTTGTAAGAAATTTTGGTGTTGGGAAGACAATTGATAACTTACAAAGGTATGTGTACTATCCCAGAATGCAAGAAGATGTAGCACGATATATTAGAGGATGCATAATTTGTTGTACCAACAATCCTAGTAATAAAAATAAAGGTGTATACCATCCCTTACTTGTACCCACTCGACCTTGAGAAATCATTTCCATGGATTTTGTGGGAGGTTTACCAACAACTAGGAAGGTACATGACTATTTATTTGTGGTAGTTGACAATTTCTGTAATATTTTCAACAAATATGTTCTTTGAACAAATTTGGGTGCATTTTGGTATACCAAGGAGCATCATCTTAGATAGGGATATTGGATTTCTCAGTTCCTTTTGGACTACACTTTGGGAGAATATGGACATGAAATTGAAGAGATCTATAACATTCCATACACAAAAAAAATGGGAAGACATAAGTAGTCAATTGGACGTTGGTACAACTTTTGAGGGGTTACAATTAGAAGCATCCAAAGAACTGGGATGGAAATCTAATCTACATTCAACACTCTTATAACATACCAGTCCATACTTTTATTGGTAAGTCCCCTTTTGAAACTTTCTTTAGACATTTTCACCTTCGCCCTTGGATGTTTTTTTATGGAAAACAAGGAGGAGTGAGGGAAGCCATCATGGGAGAAGAATTAAAAGTAGAGAAGTTTTTTTTGAAAATATTAGGTATATCCATTTGCAACTACATGAGATGTTTAGGAAGCCACAAGAAAGGTACAAGGCCCGACATGATCAATAAAGAATGGAAAAATCATTCAAAGTGGGAGAGAGAGTTTGGTTATAGCTAAATAAGGAAAGACTACATGGTCAGGGTAAGAATACTAAGGCCCCACCATATGGTGCTTTTGAGGTATTGGAGAAGGTGGGTGATAGTTCCTACAGACTTAGTCTACCCCAATACATGCACATTTACTCAATAGTGAATGTGGAGAATCTGAAACTTTATGATCCTTCCATGTTGGATCAAGAAACTAAGGAGAAGGTCCTACCTACCATAGATGAATTAGAACCAGAATATCATCTAGAGTTGGCAGAATATACAATTTTGTAGAAGAAGTCCATAACTACCAAACAAGGGCAACATGATCTTTGGAAAATTGGGTTGAAAGGATGACTTCCAGGAAAGGCAAAATGGTACTCCAAGGAGAAGGTAGAGAAATTTTTTCCTCACCTCATTCAGTAAAATATTTTTGGGACGAAAAGCCTTCCAAAATGGGGAGGTATGATCTATATTAAATCATTATATAATTTTTCATCTATGTTGGTACTTTATGGGTGGAAAAATTAAAGGGATTAGCTTGTAGGGCCCATTTTAGTGGCAGGTCTCAATTTGGAGAATTGGCGTCTAGAACCTTCCAAACCCACTTTGAGGAATCACATGGAATTTTTGTAGTAAAAAATTTGAAATCATAGTTCATATCCCCTTTATGCTATTCTAAACATTGATACCTTTCCAATGGTGCAAAAATTACCTCAATCAGAGCTCATATGCAGAAGTTATGCCTCCTGCAAGTTGACATACCTTATTGACCACCATGATATGAGTGGATGCCATACCATCCCCCATTACTCACACATGTAGGGCTATCCATGTTTTTACTTTAAATAATATTCTATAAGGTCCAAAATCTTATCACTAATTGAGGGTTGAGGATGAAAGAACCCTAACCCTAGATGGTTATGAAGTTGTGTTAAATACCAAGCCACTAGGAAGAGAAGGGGTTCCTATCTTTTGTATTGTACTTGTTCCATAGTTGAGAAAAACATCCAAGGAGTGGATTTTGAGAGAATAACAGAGGAGGTAGGAGATTTAGTAGCATCCATTTGGGCCATAATGTCAAAGGAGACTCTGTAGTGAGTGCCCCCTTTCTTTGTACTTGCATTTCATTACTAATGAAAAGAGAGTAGAGCATAGGCCTCACCTTTAACCTGGGTTTTATCCCATATTGTGTTTCCCAAGGTACATGTTGAGCTCATTTGTGTGGATGGTGTGTTCATTTTCTTAGTATTTCATTTTCATATTATGTTATTTTCATAAATCTGAGAAATAAGCTAGTAATAATTAATCTGTGATCTAAGAAAATAAATTGCATAATCTAAGATTTCAGAATATTATAAGATATATTGTGACAAATCGTTCTAGTGGAATATCCATGGAAATTTACATATCATTGATGCACACATAGAGTATCACCCATTGGAGGGTTAAGTTATAGCCCACTCAGTTAAAGAAAGCGAATGGTTGAGGCTATACCTTTATAGAATGGAATGGAATAAAGGCAAGATGCCTTATTTAGGCCCACCCTAATAGTGATACTTAAGTTCGAAGTGGTTGCATATATAAGTGTTTCAATGCTTCAATGCATTGGTCAAGCAAGTATGGCTAGGAAATGATGTTCATTCAAAGCCAATTGGTCGATAATTTTCACCCTCAACCTAGCAACCAACGCCAAGAGACCACCCTGTTGGAAAATATTGAACAAGCAACGAATGCGTGTTGATGGTTGTTGTCATTGATGGAAACAGGGATAAAACCCCTTGGGGATTCAGATGTAAAAGCTCAGGAGGAACAACATTGAAGAAAACGCGTGCAGCAAAGGCAAAGCTCAAAGTACAGGAATTTGCAGAAGAGAAGGAAGACAGAGATCCACAACCACAGGATCTCATTCAAATTTCCCGAAAGAACGAGGGCCGTCAGATCAGACAGAAGCTATACGAGGTTTACCATCGGGAAAAGCCAAGGTGAAATCCCGACATAATCAGGACCGTCTATTTGGAAGGATGCGTGGCAGCGAGTGGGCGCCACCGGGAGAAGCTCGATAGGAGGACAGTTCTCAGCCGTCAGATCTGAGCGCAGGGACCCGACCGCCGTTGGATCAATGAGAACCTGCAAGGTCTTTAAAGGGAGTGAAGGTTTGGCTACGGTCATGAGGATAATGGTCATATGGACCAGGAGCGTAGTCATCGGAGTTTCGAGGATCGCGAGTTGGATATGTCAAAGTTCCTTGACA
>ML811933.1:246712-276927 GCA_009831015.1 Picea engelmannii
AGCCTCACATTGAGTTGGTGCTCAATTGTAAATGATGTACAGAACTGAAAAAGACTGCCTATCATTTCGAAGAAGAAGAGGTTTTCTCCCTTTATGGGTTTCCTCGTGAAAAACTGTCTCTGTGTGTACTTCATGTGTGACTAATGGTTTTTAATTTTACTGTTCATATGATGTACATTGTTGATGACCACATGAAGAAGAATTAATAATGGTTTAATAAGCATAAAGTTGTTTAAGCTTATATACAACTGATTCACCCCCCCCCTCTCAGTTGTTTTAGTATTTCCAACACACCCACCCTAGAAGGAAGGAATGTTTTGCACTGGGGTTCCTATATCAGTTGGTGCATGTGGGTTTCCCATATGTGCCTTATTGGTGTTAGAAGGCCATTCGAGTGTCGACCGACGTACCTCAAATCAAGCTTATTTTCCTTCAAGAACTTGAGTGAATATTAGTAATAGGCATTATTAATAAGGTCAAGTTGTTGGAATATCGAGAGGGGGGGGGGTGAATCAATATGAGCACATTTATTAATTTTAACCACAATATAAACTCTTAAATAGTAGTCAACAGTTTATCATTAACATTCAATATATCATCAATAGTATGATTATAAGCAATATCACATCAAAAATATCACATCAGATACACAATACACCAGAATTTATGTGGAAACCCAAATGGGAGAAAACCACGAAATGATTCTCTTATATCAAAAGAGTGCATTCATTGGAAGCACCAAATTCCCAAATCTCCATCTATAATTGGAAGGAGGCTCCAACCCCCTATTTACAGGCTCCAACTTGAAGGAAGCTACAACTCCATGAATTATGTGGCTCGAACTAGAAGGAGGCTTCAATCCCCTGATTCTCATGCTCCAACCTAAAGGAAGCTCCAACTCCCCCTATTATCTGACTCCAACTGGAAGGAGGCTACAACCCGCTTTCCTTGCCCCATCCTTTCACCCTAAAATATAAATGTAGACCAACCTGTCACTACCACTGATACATCAACTTGTCACTGGACCTATCACTGTTACTACCACTAATACATCAACTTGTCATTGGACCTATCACTGTTACTACCACTAATACTGAACTATCTCGTCAACATCATCAACCAACCATATCTACTCACATAGATAATATGCCAATATCACCACAAACAAATCTCAACCATATCAACAAATGCATCAAACAAATACCTTATGATATGCCTCAACCATGTACCACAAGATATGCCATAAACCATGTACTAAACAAGTACCAAAACTCTCAACATGTGCATCAAGCATAAACCATAATCTCCAAAATATCACCAAGGCATGCCACCAATATGAGTCATAACATTACCAAGATATAACCCTCAAAACTTACACAATGACATACCTCATGATTTGTGATAACCCTGCTGTATAATCATACCTTGTTGCAACCTGGAACAAAGCATCCCATTTACCTAATCCTTGCAACCTCATATTCACCAATAGATCAATTGTTCACTAGATAGATATTCAATGAGAGACTCTTGATGTGTATTTATACTCTTCCATGTAATTGCTTTTCAACCACTTTACCCTGAATTAATTTCTTGTTGTAACCATTTTAACCTTAATTAATTTCTTGTTACAATGGTTTTACCCTTTAACTGTTTTACCCTTTTTCCTAATTTAGGGTAATAACTGTTTCACCCTTTTTCTTATTTTTAAGGTCATAACTGTTTTACCTTTTTTTTTTTTTTAATTTTAGGGTCATAACTGCTTTACCCTTTTTCCTAATTTTAGGGTCATAATTGTTTTACCCTTTTTCCTCATTTTAGGGTCATAACTATTTTACCCTTTTTCTTAATTTTAGGGTCAACCTGTATTTTCTTGTTACAACCACTTTTCCCTTAATTAATTGACTTGTAACCAACTAGGGGCTTCTTCACCAATCTTCGGGGCTTCTAACTTTACAAGGCCATAACTCCTCAATCGTGAGAAACCATGTGGTGTACCACCTATCATCCGAAACGACATGAAAAGGACTATCCATATATGAGTATCTTACCTACATCTACATTGTCCTTCATGTCCATATTCCTCAATAAACTTCAGGTACCAAAACCACACCATAATGGATTCTGGGTTGAATCCAATGACAACCAATCTTTCAACAATATCCCCCTTTGGCATTGATGGAAACACTTAGGCATGAAAATACTCTTTCTCATGCACATGCTCCCCCTATGACCATCGCCCCCCTTGTATGCATGCCTCTATAGTCTCCAATGATTCTCTCTCTCTATCTCCATGCCTTGTTCTATCTCTACCCTTTTGACATCACTGGAAAAGGGTAATCCTCCTAGGGTTTGCTCCCCATGCCAACAAGCCTCTTCCTTCTCTTCATGGTGCTTCCTTGTGAAAATATCTGATGTATATGAAAATCATTCAAAAGTTTCTTCACTTGGTCTCTTCATGTCTTCTGCTTCTCTCCCCCTGTCTTACTACGTTTGAATCCGTGTGAATCACTGAGGGGCAGAAAATAATCCAAGTTTATGTCTCCGATACTCAAAAGTTTCCCTTGCAAGCAGTTTGGTGAAGATATCTATAATCTTCTATTTTGTCTCGACATACTTTATCTTGATATTATTCTCTGTAGCTTGTTCCCATATAAAGTGATACTTAATCGAGATGTGCTTCGTCTTATAATACACCAATGGACTCCTATAGATATTGATGGTGCTGGTGTTGTAACATAATATTGAAATGGGCTCATCATACTTTACTTGTATATCTTGCAAAGTTTGCTTCATCCAAAGAACCTTGAGTACAACATGTCGCTGCTACAATGTATTATGCTTATGTTGCGGACAAGGATACTGATGATTGTTTCTTGCTTAACCACGATACCAAACAATCAACTAAATATAAAGCTTCTCCACTTGTACTTATTCTATCATCATTACAACCTGCCCAATCTGCATCTGTGTAGGAAACTAGAGATAGATCATTCCCTTTTGGATACCATAAACCAAACTCTTATGTACCTTTGAGATACCTGACGATCCTTTTCACTACCATAACATATGATTCCTTTGATGTTGCTTGAAACCTTGCAACCTATCCAACTGCCTGCATCACATCTGGTCTAGATGTTGTCGCATAAAGTAAGCTTCCAATCATTGATCTATAAAGTCTCTGGTCTGCATCCTTAGAATCATCATCCTTACTTAACTTGCAACTAGTATGCATATGTGTGCCTACTGGTTTGCAATATTCCATTCCAAACTTATTTAGCATTTCTATGATATACTTGGTCTGAGAGATGAAGATACCTTTATCACGCTGGCATATCTGTAATCCCAAAAAGAAGGTTAACTCACCAAGCGAGGACATATCAAACTCGTTCTACATGTCTTTGGCAAACTTCTGACTCATATTGTCATCATCACTTCCAAAGATAATGTCATCTACATAAACTTCAATTATGAATATATTGTCTCGATCCATTTTGATGTAGAGGTTTCTATCTGCATTGCCTTTCCTAAATCCTTGTTGTTGTAGATACCTGTCCAATCTTGAATACCAGGCTCTGGGGGCCTGCTTGAGTCCATATAATGCTTTCTTCAACTTGCAGACATAACCTTCCTTTTCTGATAGTAGAAATAATTTTGGCTCTGCGATGTAGACTTCTTCTTCTAATTCTCCATTTAGAAAGGATGATTTTGCATCCATCTGATATACCTTGATATTTTTGGAACATGCATAAGCTAGGATCAACCTGATTGCTTCCATTCTGGAAACTAGGGAAAAAGTCTCTTCAAAATCTATACCTTCAACCTGAGTGTATCATTTACATACCAATATTTCTTTATTTAATGTAACCTGCCATCCTCATTTAGTTTGTTTATGAAAACCCACTTTGTAGCAATCACGTTCTTATTCTTCAGTCTTGGAACAAGCTCCCAAGTTTCATTCTTCTCTATCTGATCTAACTCTTCATCCATAGCTTTGATCCAATATTCATCCTTGCTATCTTCTTCAAAACTTCTTAGCTCAATTGTGGATAAAAGTGTTAGGTGTTGCTGTTCTGGTGAACGTATTCTTCTTCGGGTTTCAACTCATGCATCTTTATTCCCTATAATATGTTCTGGTGGATAATTCTTCTGCACTTGTCTACTAGGTGTCTTTGGAGGTACTTGAAGATATTGTTTCTCATCTTCTTCTTGCTCTGCTTCTGGATGCTCTTGTTCTTCTTCCTCTTCTTCTTATTCTTCTATATCCCGTTCCACTGAATCTTTGTTTCCTTCTTTTATCTTCTGTCCATCTGTCTCATCAATCAAAACATTCATGCTTTCCACTATTATGTTGAGTCTTATATTGAAGCATTTGTATGATTTTATTTTGCTTGTGTACCCAACCAATATGCCTTTATCAACTCGAGATTCAAATTTTCCAATCCTTCCATATTCTCTTTTGATGTAACACTTGCTTCCAAATACTTTGAAGTGATTCACATTTGTTGATCTTCCTTTCCATAGCTTTTAGGGAGTCTTATCACTATTATTTATGAGAATTCCCCTGATTTGGATATGAACTGCTATATGTACTGCTTGTACCCAAAATATTTCATTCAACTTGGAATCTTTCAACATGGTTCTGTCCATTTCCTGTACTATTCTGTTCTTCCTTTCGATAACTCCATTTTGCTGAGGTGTCCTGGCTACTGAGAACTATCTCTTTATCCGATGCTCACTACAAAAATCCATGAATTCCTTTGATGTAAATTCTCCTCCATTGTCTGGTATCAAATACTTGATTTTTGATTCTGTCTCAATTTCAACCATTTCCTTATATATCTTGAAGTGTTCAAATGTATCTGACATGTCCTCGAAAAAGAAAATTGCATTCATTCTTGTGTAGTCATCAACTAGTAGCATAAAGTATTGTTCATCATTCAATCCCATTGTTCTTGTCAGTCCATATAGATTAGTATGTACAATCTCTAACGATTTTGTTGTGGAGTACTCTTTTGATTTGAACTTGGTCCTAGTTTGTTTTCCCTATAGACAATGCTTGCATAGAGTATTTGTTGGCTTTGAGATCTAGAGAATTTCTCTTACTGCTTCTTTTCTACTGATTTTGACAAGATTATCAAAATTTATGCGACCCATTCTTCTATGCTAGAGCCAACTTTCATCTTCCTTTCCTAAGCAACATTTTTCCTTTCCAATTTCATATAGTACATATATGTTTCTTGGAGTTCTTATAGCTGTAGCCACCAACTTTCTTGATCCTACTTTTCTCATATCACATTTCTCTGTGTCAAGCACAAGTCTGTGTCCTTGATCACACATTTGAATTACACTTGGTAGATTGTGCTTCATGTCTTAAACCAGTGGAACATTTTCTTCCTTGGAATCCTTTCTTCCAAGCTTGAATGTACCTTTTCCTATAATTATGGTTGAGTTGTCATTGCCAACCAAAACTGATCCTCTCTTTCCTTTTTCAGAGTTAGAAACTTGTCCTTATCACCTGTCATATGCTTTGAGCACCCACTGTCAACATACCATCCATGTTTCTAGTGTTGAGATTGTAGAGAAAGAATGCATCCTTCAATGTTGAATTGATCCTGCTTCCTTATCCATATCCTTTATGGTTCCTACTTATGAATGTTGATATTCTTCTTTGGTTCCCTTGGAGGAATAGTCAATCTGCAATATTTGTCCATGTGACCAAAATTATTGGATTTGTAGCATTCTAATTCATCACTCAATGATCCAAATATGTTGTACTTTCTACTCCGTGCTTCATGAGGCCTTCTTAGATAACCATTTCCTGTGTATCCTTCACAGTTGCCTCTGTTCTTGGCATATTCTCTACAATTCACAACTTTGTGCCCATAATTATTACATGAATAACGTAAACCAAGAAAAATAGTTTGATACCTGAGGGTGGAATATCTTCTGAGTGGTGCTGCTCTTCTGAGTCCTTCTTTTTCTTGAGGTATTTCTATTGATGGTTGTTGTTGATTCTGAATTTAGAATATTCTAGGTGGTGCAGTGTCTCTTTAATATTCTTCTTGGATTTTCTTGCCTTCTTCCTTCTTAGGAGAGCCTCTTACCTCTTCTGCATACCTTCTTTGTTCTGTTGTCTTGGAGCTCGAGCCTTTCTCTATCTTCATATGATTGTATATCTAGCCCATACCTGTCATAGTATGGCCTTTGACTGCTGATAATATCATCCAAAACTTTAGTGCTATTCTGCTACATATCCTTATTTCGAATATCCTTTCTTAGGGTAACTATTTCTGCTTCCAAGCTTTCAATCATCTTCTCCTTTTCTTCTAGCTAACTTATGAGTGTTTCTTCAATTCTTTTGTCTTCTTCTACCGATATTTTTAGCTTTGTGATCATCTTCTTGACTTCTTCTGAGTTGGAATTCTGAGATCCTTCTTTCCTTTTTAGTTCTACCTTGAGTGACTTTTTTTTGTTTCTTTCATTCCTTAGATCGTCTAAAGCACTGTTTAATTCTAATATGAGATCGACTTCACCTTCTTCTTCAGAATATTCTACTACCATGATGATTACTCTTTCTGATTTACTGTCACTATCATCATCCTCTTCTAATGAAGATCTATCTTCCTTGGAGTAGAAACTCTTATTGAATAATTTCTTTTTGTTTCTTCTCTTGTCTCCCTTTTGATTTTTCTTTTTCTTTTTAGGATCTCCTTCTTCATCGCTATCTGTATTCTTAGCATAAGGACATTTAGAAACAAAATGACCAATACCACCACAATTAAAACATTTCAATGGAATGATACCTTTGTATTTTCTGATTCCTCTTTTCAACTTTCTCACAAAGTTTTCCATTTCTTCATCTTCCTCTGACTCATCTGAATCATCAATGAAACTACAACTTGGCTTTGACTTTTGATTCTTTTTATCTTCTTTGTCTTCTTGGATGCCTTGAATGTTGTTTCCTTTGTGAATGTGTTCTCTTTCTCTGTTCTTATTTCATAGGTTAATTTCTAGTGTATGGACACAAAGCCATTCTCCCGAATGGGTTGTATCTTCCATCTCTTCAACTTTCTCAGGATTCGAGAGGACAACCCTCATCAGTCATACAACAAAGAATTGATACCCTCCTCATGCTGGAATAAGAAAGGGAGAAATAAAAATCAAAGTTCATAACCCATCAACAGATAATTAAAAGGTGGTTTGATAAGCATAAGGCTAAAGAGAATAATTTTGAAGTGGGAGACTTAGTCCTAAAATGGGACAGAGCAAATGAACCTAAAGGAAAACATTCTAAGTTTCAGAATCTATGGATCAGACCTTTCCAGGTGGCCGAGAAGATCGGGGTAGGCACGTATCGACTACAGAATCTGAGGGGAAAACCTGATGCCCTCTTGGTGAATGGACAAGCCCTTAAACAATATTTCCATTAAAAAAAAAGGGATTTCTTGTGTTTATGTTTTCATGATGTTTGTTTTAGGTTGATTGCTAAATGCATTTTTTGTTTTGTCTTATGCTATTGTATTTTTTTGCTTTTGAAGATTGTGTCTAGAAAGACAATGGTTGACCTTAAATTCATACGATATAACGAACTTTGTTCCTGACTCATCGCTCACATACAACAAAAGAAGCGTTAGATGGCCTGCAGTTGTTTTAAGGGGTTCTCTATCTAACCGACGCAGATGAATAGCTTTGGAAAAGTGATGAAGTTTATGCCTGGTGGTCTGGTAAAACCTTAAGGGAAATATGGTAAGCTTGAAAGGACTAGATGCACCTCAGAGCCAGAGCTAACAAATCTTCACTTTAACCATCTCATTGTGAAAATAACAGACATCCTCCTCTCCCACTCGCTCAGGGAATTTTGTCGAAATAAAATCAACTATATCAAATGAGCGCATAGTAGGAGAGGGTATGCAGATAACTCCGTCAGGTTTATGGATGCTCACTGGTAGTGGAGCAAGGTCTGTGATGTCGGGGTGACTCCGTCGGGGCTATGTATGCTCGTAGGCAGTGAAGAAACACCGTAATAAGTGAATAAGGGTAACTAAAATGCCTAGTGCTAGTGAATTATTTACTAGACTCTTGTCGAAAGGGGTGTGAGTCAGGGTTATAGGAAATGAAGGTGGAATAAAGGTTGAAAACCCCACAAGCAGGCATAAATGCACAAACCAGGGATTTTCTAATGCAAGGATAAAAGAGGCTCTGATAAAAAACCAGTTAAGTTCTTAACCAGATTTTGCATCAGTCAAGCCTGAGGTAGGAACAAAGATTCTTCTTTCGCCCAGTAAGTCACCATTTGTTGAGCACTCAACACACCCTAAAAAATCCTATGCCATTTTTTTTACTTTTTGGGTACCACTTGATCTTTGCACTGTCTGATTCGACTTCATTTTGAGAAATGTTTTGTCTTTTCTTATTATCATGACTCTCATCAACTATTTAGGTTTGTTTGAACTTATGAAACCCCGTGACTTAAAAGGCCTTAACACCTGAATAAAGAATCAACAACCAAAACACTTCACCCGGCATGCTTAGATTCAACATCAGAAGGAATTCAAAGAAGGAAAATAACCACTCAGTAAACCTCAGTCACCGAGCATCGATCTCCATCGGCATCGGTGAAATGATGTTTTTGTTTGTGTCAAAGTCTTGCATAAGGATATCATCGATAGTCGATTCCCCTTTGGCATGGGTAAAAGACGAGGAGAATAGAGGTTAACAAAGAAAGAAAAGATATCGTTGATAGCCGATACCCAACACACTTATCGGAATCGGAGAAAACCTAAAAGGATCACAATGAACATTATGACCATGTTAAAGAGTATTCCCGATCGGTGATCTCCAATGCATTTTCGGAATCGAGACTTTTTTTGAAGAAGCTAATCCGAAGAAAGCACTTGATAGGTTTATTGTTGATCAACGACCTTGGATATGTTTTGGACACTGGAAAGTTAATTGTTTTAGAATGAATAACTTAAGAAAAGTCCTGACACTGATTAATACACACGAATTAGGTCCCAGTCTTCAATGCCACGTGTCTTTACTAGAGTGGAGAACCATACGGTCTAGTTTTACCCCAAGTCATTCTTGGCTCCCTAGGTCCGAATCACACCTCCAAGTTAGCTTTTCCATGGCAACATTGTATGATGAGATTGATCGGCGTCGGAGATTTGCATAAGGACATCAATGAAAATATTCATAGCACATCCCCGATCCCCGATCCACCCACTGAGAGAGCGACACGATGGGACATTTTAGCGTTAGATATGATCAAATTTTGAGCATTTAAGGGGCTAATTAATACCAATTCCTGCATTAGTTACTACCTCTTGCGCCAATCAAAATAGTTGTTTAAAATCATTGATAGAACACATCAGCCCCCACGCCTCCGCCGTCAACCCACGATGAATTTAAGTTGTAGAGATTCGACGACAGATTTGTTTAAATTTCACTTATCACCCAAATTGGATGTCTGATGCGAGACTGTAAGTTCTTCCGTGGTTTAAATTCTCTTGAGCCATTGTAAACGAAGTCATTCTTCACGCAAGGAAATTCAAAGCATCCGAAGAATCAAGACGAGTAATTCGAAGGTTGTAGAGATCCCGTGAGTATCAAAATAACCAAGTTTTAGCGAGCTTCATAGGTATGTATCCAAGTATGTAAATTTTACATGGCTACAAATTATATGTTTTCTATCTGGTTTTGTTCTTTACATAGTGTTTGAAGGTTTATTTTAGTTGCAAGAACAATGCCGCCAAGAAATCCAACCACCAGATGATCAGCGAGGGTACCAAAGCTGAAATAACCAGACGTAGGTGAAGGCTCGTCTCGAGGGGCCACAAAACAATTAGAATACACTCTGAGGCCAGAACCTGTCATTAAGACAGTGACGAAGAAGGTTTTCATCCAGCCTCCGGTCTTTGGAGATATAGAGGCAAGCACAGGGTCCAAAATGGCACTCCCACATTGGGGAGAACTATTTAACAAGATCTGACGGGAGGAATACCCAAAATATTTATCACACAGTGATCTAAATGTTAGAGCGCTCGAAGACGAAGTGTTCCCGAACATCCGATGGTCGTACCTACATATGGTGGTGAGCATAACCCCTATTTTTCCCTGTATTGAAGTCTTGAAGTGGCTCATCGACCACACAGAAACACATAAATGTTTGATCAATGATGGAAATGGTGGGTGTGTCAGAGTGTTCTTACCGGTGGAAGTTCATAAGTACTACAAGCTTAGAGATCTTGAGGAGTGACTAAACACAGATTTTTTCGTGAAGTTCTACGTGCGCCACGACACCAGCTAGATGATGGCCTCATGGTGGAGGGAGGAAAAAAAGTACACCAACCGGAGCATTGGCTGGTACGCTATGACCAATTTGAGGGAGCCATACATCTATTTGATGGATCTCATATGTCGATTATATGGAGAGAAGGACTGCTCCATATTTTCATAAGCGTGGATTGCCTTGGCTTATACAGTGGAAATATCTGGGAGAGGTTTCAACTGGGCAACGATAATTTATAAACAACTGAGAATATGTATACAATAGGCTCAGACACCAAAGGAAGGAGAGAAACCATTTTTCTACATGGCTTCATATTTGCTTGATGTCATGTGTGCCAGAAACATCTTCACCAGCATGAATCTGAGCTGGCATGTCGTAGAGCTCCTGGTCCATGTCTATTTCAGTGTGTTGTGGGAGAACAAGTATAAAAGGTCTTACTCCCTTATCTATGATGAATTAATCCCACAAATTAATTTCATTCTTTTTAAGAAGGAATGCCTGAGACTATCGGCTGTGGACAAGAAAATGATTTACAAGTTAGGCCACTGGTACTTGGATGAGCATGACACCTACATTAGGGTGTTCGGGGCCACCAAAGCACCACATATATTACCATATCTTGTCCCGGGCTGGCTTGTAGTAGGATAAATATGCTATCAAACCATATTGCAAGGCTACAAAGCCACCCTGGTCAAGGACAAGAAGCAGGTGTTCATTCCCTATGGTTTCCATGTAGGTTTCTACTTGGTTAAATATACAGCTCAAGCCAAACAAGAAGGGCTAAGCCAACTCGAGTTCAAATTCAAGACAGGCCGATTCTGGAAGCATGATCCAAAGGGCCTGGTCTTGCAACATGCTTCACAAGTGTCATCCTACTGGTCGTATGCCCATGACAAATTTGAAGATGAAGTCTTCACGAAAAATGCCCAGGACTGGGACGAGGTGGTAGCAAGAATGACTGACCCCAAAATGGCCAAGTTAAGGGCCATGAGCCTGGATGAATAGGAAACAACCATAGAGAAATCGAATCAAGAGGCCCTTAGAGTCAGGGAAGAAATCAGAGCGAGAGAAGTAACAGAGGTTCCTCTGGTGGCTCCGGTGTAGGATAGAGGATTTCCTATGACATAGGATGCATGGGAAAGGGGATTTCTCATGATATAATAGGCATAGTGATTAATTGATCAACTGCAAGACAACCCGTACCTCATAGGAATGATAGGGGCTCCTACAGACAACCTAGATGAAAGCTCGGTAGGTCCAAGCGGCCCTGAGATGATACAAATTGATGAAATCATTGGGTCAGATAACCCTCAAGTTACAATGCCACAGGCTGGATCACTGGGGGATGTTTCATCTTAGCCAAAGATAGTAAGAACATCAAGGAGAACAAGTGCACCAAACCCCCTCCGCGAATTGATAAACATATATGATGATGAAGAAAGTCCGGAGGTATCCCCGGTGACCCCTGTGTAGATCACAGAGGAAAAGGAGCCTGAGAAGGAATCTTCCCTTGCTCCTAACACTCAAATTCGGAGCCCTTCACAGAATGACCAGGAGGCAAAAAGTGTCTTAGACACTGGACTACTTGATGTACCAGAAACTCAAAAGGATAGTCCAACGAATGAGCCAGGGTCGGGCGAACAAAAAGAAGAAGCTCCATAGCAGGAAATCGACATCTCAACGACCGATTATCAAGTAAGTACCGAACCTACCACCGATGCTTCAATTTCAAACAATACTCAACCTCCTGATGAGAAACAAGCAAAATTCGGACCTTCAGAACACATGGAGGAGGTTCAAGAACCTAGTCTTGAAAAAATATACACCATTGGGAGCCTGGAAAATATGCTCACCTAGGGAGATCAACAAATCCCCAAACCCATGGATGAAGTTTCTGACATACATGTTATCTCCTATGATCGGAAAAGGAAATATATTGTGAAGATAACCACCAAGAAGAGGAGGATCACCATAGATCGCTCAATCCTCATCACCACGGAGGAAAAGTTGATGAAAACAGAGCATGCCAAGACATCCGAACTTATCGGTGCAGGGATGGAAATCATAGATACCACTCTGGACAGAGTGAAAAGGGATGAAGAGGAGTTGGGAAATGTGTTGAAGGAATTGGAAAATCTACACCACTTGGAAAAATATTACCAGGACACCACATAGGTCGCGGTGTTCCTGAGAAGCGAATTCCAGGAGGCCTATAGTAAATTTACAGATGAACGACACCTATTCATTGCAAGGATGGTTGAGCTTCAAGAAGACACCCTCATGGAACTGGTGATGTGCAAGGATACAGAAAGGTGGTACGAGAAAACACACCAAGCCATGGAAAGGATCGACTATATCAGCGTGGTTCAACAGGGTCGACATGCCGAAGAGCACAACATTCAGGTGCTAAGGGAAAGCAACATCGATCGCATAAGGAAATCAACCGAATATTGGGTAAAAATGGCTCAAGAACCTCATCGGGAAATCCAAGACAAATGGGATGAGTGAGAAAAAGATATGGACCAAGATCAACTGGGAAATGAGAGACATCGGCCTCCCCGAATTCGACACACCTGATGACTTTGTTGACTTGCGCGATATAGTCAAATCACATGCCGAACAAGACTCATCATGGGTTTTAGAGGTAGCAAAGGTGGCGAGCATGGTGCTAGGACAACTGCAGCGATTCATGGAACACCCGATCAAAGCTCAAACCATGTTGCAGCAGTTAAGTGCCAGAATATTCAAGTATCAGGCACGAGAAGTAGAGATAAGAGAGATTCTTTTAGCCCCAATGGAACAACATAGATTCTTGTATGCTAACACATGCGAGGATATCTTCGTCAAATGGTCGGAGTACGAGAAGAGTCATTCACTCAAGTGATATTATTTGATGACTCTTTGAAGACTGACAAAATAAATCACCATGTGGCGAGTTTTGTTTTACTTAGCTACACTTTTAATAGTTATTTTTAGTTAATAGTATGTTATAAATAGGAGGATCGACCTGTTAGCAAAGGGTCGATGGTTGTTGCAAAGACCCTCATTTTTTGGATTTGTAAAGAACTATTTCAAAGATTCCTTAATTGAGAAGTCATGTTTAGGAACAGAGACAAATTTTGTGTTTTATTAAAAGTGTGTATGATTGGATGTGAAGAAGAATTATTTTTGATTTCATCTCATGAATGGATGCTGTAACGAGTAAGAGATTCTAAATTTGTTGATAATTTATCTGACTCAATGTTTTTACAGTTATTGTATTTAATGATGAAAATTAAATCGTTGTGTTAATATGTGATTGATGATTATAGTTAAGGAAACTATTTTTCTTGCCATCGTTTATTGCATGTATGTTTTCTTCTGATAAATTGTATCTTGGTCAATAATTGGAACACCAGCAGGTTAATGTCTTAGTACTAGGTCCGTGGTAGAGAATCATTGTCTGCATGCTAGAGCGAAAGGGTTATCCCAAGCTCAGAATTCTCCAGTAGTTAATTTTTCCCACCTTGTTATCAAGTTGGTTTATACCGGATTTTATCTTGTATGGGTCCCACCTATAAGAGAAAATACAAAAAAGAGAACGATCGAACTGAAGGAGGAACTTTCACTAGAAAACGTAAAGCCCATAGATTAATTGGATGGACCATGAGATCTGGAGAACCATTCCATTGTTAAACGCTGCAAAGTCTAATTGGGCCTCGGTGGCAAGTTTGGTTCCTACTGTTGAGTTAAAGGGATTTAGGACCCCTCAACAGAACACAAGGCCTTCTTCCAACCAAAAAGATGTACTAAAATTGAGAAGGGGATCTAGGGACCATGAACCCCATATTAAACTCTTTATTGACATTACATAGACATAATTGTATGAGATATTCAGAAAAATACATAGTGCACTTAACTTAGGCCAAAGATCTTTCCATAAATGAAATCCTTGGTATGTTCGAATAAAAACAATTTGTATCACGTGTTATTGTAGATATCACATTGAGTATGGTTATTATTATGAAACACACACACACACACACACACATATATTCTTGTTTTGCATAACACCCTTTTGCAAGAATTCCCAGTTATATTGTTGTCGTCGTCATCTAGAGACTTTGGTGGACTTTGGTGGAATCCTGCAGATCTAGAATCAAAACAAAATGTGGTCGAATTTGGTCTAGATCCTGAGTAGGACTCCAATGAAATAACTACATATGTAGATCTGGCCCTTGAGCAGGTTCCCCTTGATGTCAAACCAAAGATCAAAGGAAAAACATTGATGATGCAGGAACTTGTGAGATAAACTATTGATAAAAAAACTGATAAAGCACCTAGATATGAAATGAGGCCAAGGAAATCCAAGATGTCCATTGACCTCAATAAAAATTTTGCATAGGAAGAAAAGGGGCTCAAGAATGGAAGCAAGGTAAAGACATTGATCAAGCCAAAAGTTGAAGCTGACAAGGATATAGATGACAACCACCTGGTGCAAGCGCAGAAACAACAAGATGATGACATGAAGCAACAAATTCAGAGTCTACAACAATAAAAAGAGGATATTGAAATGAAACACAATAATCTACAAAGAAAGTATCAAAAGCTGTAGAATAAACATCAAAAGGCACTACCCGAATTTTCTGAAATACTCTGTTTTTCCTTGTTTTAGTCATTGGCTTTCGACGCGCCTTCTAAACATCAGGAGGTGAAGTTTTGGAAACCAAAAGAGATTTTTTTGGGGAACAAGCCCATTCAAAAAAACCTCTCTCATTGTTTACACATGTATCATAGTTTAGAATAATACAAGAGATCTTTGAGGTCGTTTTTCCTAGAAATTCTCCAAATACTTAGTTTTTCCTTGTTTTAGTCATTGGATTTCGGTGCGCCTTCTGAACAGATGGAGGAAAATGTTTGGAAACCAAAAGAGGTTTTTTTCGAAACGATCCCATTCAAAAAAATCTCTCTCATTTTTTACACAAGTATCATGGTTTGGGATAACTGAAGAGATCTTTGAGGTTGTGTTTCCCCAAAATTCATCAAATTCTGGGTTAGTTTTGTTCTAGTGTTAAAGTTTTGTCTCCAATTATTGGCATACATGGGAATAAATGAAAATTTGACTTCCAAATACATCTTTTGAATAGTTTTGTTTTGCATCTTTTACTTTAGTTACCAACAATAAGTTCTAGTTGCACTGATATAATTTCCTTTTAGTTTAGTTACAAGTATTGTTGCCACTTGTAATAAGTTGATATTATTTGATAAAACCAGTGTATTTTTGTTAAGTTCGAATTGATGAGGAGTTATGGACTGAGACATCAACCTAAATCTACTCAGGTCAAATAAAGTTTTACAAATTGTAATTAAGGAGTGACGGTGAATTTGTACCTACAAGATCTGATTGAAATCTAGAGATTGAACTTCAGAGCTTAGATCCTAGATAGGCAATCAAACCCTCTTTTGATGAGGATAAATAGATAGATCTTTGAATGTAAAGGGGTTTAGTTTTTTGATGGGAGATTAAGCTATCAACACATATTTTTGGCTTATGAATTGTAAATACCTACAAATATTTCCACTTAGTGAATATAACTTATGGTGAACAAATTGTCTCTTTTCTCAATCTTACTTGTATTTTCTTCTTTTTTGGATGCACATTGAATGTGTTGCAAAGAAAATTTTCTTTTTCTTTAAACTAATTTGTTTATAACCTGTTGAGAAATGTTTTTTCAAATATTGTTTTAGGTTTAATACAATGTGTTAGATCTGAAATTTCTAGTTGCAAGTAACAAATTGTATGCTTGTTAGTTTTATTTGTTCTATTATTGCATCTTGTATCTGTTACACCAACATGCATGCCATTGGCTAAGGGAAACATTGTGGTGAATGTTGTTAAATTGTCCAACTTGATCCTTGTCCTTGAAAACCTACCCATATGCTGACCATCTTGTTCATATTATTGTAGTTGCGGGAGGTATCAACATCCATGTGTAACCTCTAACTAGATTAGAATATTCTGGAAGCTAGAGAAACACTAAAGAGATGTATAGAAACCCTAGAAGACATGTTGGCTCAATAAAAGAATTAATAATTAAGGATTGGCCTCTAAAAGAAGAAGTCAGCCTGGATAGGAGACAAAGAGCATTATAAATAGAGGGCACTTGAGCTCATTTGGTCATACACACTCACACATCTCACATGTACAAGTGGTGTTCAAGTTTGGAGAAGGAGTGCAGCTGCAACTACTGCAACTGGGATTTTGGTCTTGGTTTCTGGTTTATGTACTTTTTGTTTGGTGCACTATTCTTGGAGAAAGAGAGATAGGATATCTCTTGGTTATCTGTTGGGTCTGGTACTGCTTCCAGAATTATTCTATTTTTCAAGGTTATGGTGCTTGAGGGTGGCTGCATGCCTATGGTTGGGTGACAATATTGATATATTGTCTATGGAAAAATGAGCACATCTCTTTTATTCTAACAGGTTATGGGCCCACACTATCTTCATACAATCTAACCACTGGAAGATAGATTGGGAAGTTATTTTTTAAACTCATTGTGGCACCAGTTATAGCTGCAGCTAGGTTTTCTGATTATGCAGCTGCAAAAAACCCTAACCCTTGTATTTGGGCACTTTTGGTGAAGAATTTGATCTAATTACTTGAAATCCTAGTGCGCTCTAGCCTAACAGACCTCTTGGTACTCTCATCTAGTAAAAACGTCAGGTTTGAATTTTTTGTCAAAGTCAAAGGTTGACTGGTCAAAAGTCAAAGTCAAAGGTTGACTTTTGGTCAAATTGATTTTGTGGTCAAAGTTGAAATTTTTGGAGTTTCTAAATTGTTCTAATCATTGAATCTTCTGATTTAGTTTCTAATCTCTTCTTGTCAAGATGGTATCTAGTTTTAGATTGGAAGACAAGTTGGATGATGCTATAATAATTCAAAGGTATGCACTTGTATATGCTATCTAAGTTATATCATCTAGCAAAACATGATTTTGTTTGCAAGGAAAGTACTAGATACATTGTCCAAGATGTAATCTTGGATTCCGTTCATTCATAAGAACAAGCACACCCTCCATAGCAAGTGAGGCTTCAAGTTTTAGGTTTGATTAAATTGTTAAGCTTCAAATTTGTATATATCAAGGGTGATAGTTGATACATTACAAAATAAGTCTTTGAAAGGTTCTATTATTTCTAGGTGCAATGAATACTTGAATGCATATGAATACCATTGATATAGATTCTTATTGTACTTGTTTGGAAGATGAACTAACATTTCCTCTAGAGAGATATTTCTTGTTTTCTCTTGTTGTTCTTGTTCTGGGCAGGTACTCTTGTGAAATATGTTTGATATTTTCGGAAGTTGTCATAGAAGAAGTTTATAAGGATGACACAATGCTTGCAACAACTTCTATATGGGAAGTAATCAGAATAGATAGAAGAAAAATTAAAGAGACTCAGAGGGAGTCAGACTCGGAGGAAGTCAATAATCAAAAGAAACTAGAATAGGCTTGGGACAATTTGCAGAAAGACAAGAGAAATGCAACAGACGGAAACATGGAATCTCTCAGATAGAGGCATAAATCCAGGATTAGGAGGGATATAATATCCAATGATATGATCCATTGAAGAATCCATGAATACTATGAAGTATATTTCCATGTTCTTCATTAGAAGTAGCAACCATGATAAGCAACATGTGTTCAACCTAACTCTAGAAGAAGTCTTCTTTGAAAAGAAGCCTTGAATATACTAGGTTGTCCATCTACATTTATGTTACTATGATGAAAGGAAGAAGTTGGAACCTTCAGGAAGGAAGGGAATGGAATCTATAAAATATTCCATGGACTCCAATGTTGAAAAGGAACATGAGGAAGAATATGAAGATTCCAAGAAAGAAAGAAAATCCAAGACAACAAAAATTGAATTAGTTACTATATTGAAAATCATAAGACTACTAGAATGATTTGAATCCACTAGAAGAAGTCAAGAAGAAGGAATAGAAGGAATATGTGATGAAGAATAATGTGAGAAATTGTGAAAAGGACTTATAAGTGGAAGCATTGATAGATACAAGGTGAAATTCAGGGCTAGAGGGTTCTCCCAGAAGGAGGGAGAAGACTATGATGACAACTTTTTCCAGTAACCAGATATACCTCTACTTGATCCATTATATCTCTTGCAATATCCATGGGTTGGAGTTTACATTAGATGGATGTAAAGACAGTTCTTCTCAATAGAGTAATTGAAGAAGAAGCATATGTAGAGAAACCTCAAGGTTTTGAGGTATACCAGAAAGAGACCATTGTATGAAGATGGAATAAGACCTTGTATGGATTCAAACAACTTGGTGCATAACCTCTCTTGTATAGGAGAAGCATGGTCAAAACTTCCTATCATAGAGGAAGTGTAGTGAAATAGTTATTCAGAAGTCCGAGATAATGGATTACAAATTTATGGAAAACTCCCATGATGACGGATTTGAAGATATGAGAGACTCTGATCCAGTAGACCCATCCCTGTATCAACAATTGAATGACTTGTTAATGTATTTGGAGAATACTCGACCAGATATTTACTTTGTTGTGAAAATAGTTTCAGGTGGAATCTAGCCATGAAAATTGAATAACTGCAAAGCATGCCTTGAAATATCTTCGTGGGACGTTTGATTTATTATATACAACTTCATGGATTTAACGATTCAGATTGGATTGGGAGTGCAGATAACAAAATAAGTACTTTTTGGATATGTTTCAGTTTGAGCTTTTCCACGATATCATAGGATAGAAGGAAACAAAAGTTTGTTGCACTCAACACTGTAGAACCAAAGTATATTTTAGCTTGTGATTCTTGTATGGAATTAATGTGGCTCCGTAAACTGGTTTTTGGAATTTTTTATTAGGTGTTATATTTGACCATGATATATTGAGATAATCAAAGATGTTTGAAGCTTTAAGAGAACCCAATGTTCCATGACAGGTCGAAGCACATTGAGATCAAACATTATTTTCTTTGTGATAAAGTCTAGAGGGGAGAAGTGGTTCTCCGGTATATCTCCATTGATGAACAGATAAAAGATATTTTTGTAAAGCCTTTGTCCAAGATGAAAAGTTTGTGTACTTAAGGGACAAGCTAGACTTGTGGAGATGACTTCCTTATTGAAAAGAGAAGTGATTACTTCCCAGGTTGGGAGGGAGCACAGATATGTTATTGATATATGGACAATCATTTTCCAATTTGGAAAATGATCTAGGTTGGGAAATCACTTTCCAATCTGGAAAGTTGTAATATCCCTCGGCCGAACCCAATTGTAAATGTAATGCAAGTGTACTTAATCTAGTCAGTGGTTTTGACATCATTTTGTAACGCACCTTTCATGGCATAGTACATGCATGTACTGCACAGTAGACTGATGTAGTGTACACATTTTTGGATACCGCACACAGTAACTAAAGTGCGTGCAATATTGAGGTCAGCGAGCCTTTATGTATATGATATGTGTTATAGGCTGGTGAGCCAGTTATTATAAGTTGGAATGCTTATGTTTTGGAATTAGGCAAGAGTGCCTGGATGTTAAAGGCCAATGCGCCTATTTTGTATATGTCTCAAGATTAATATAAAATACATCACTGCGCGCAAACCGACCACGATAAAAGATATGGGGGACTAGACCCCACCAGTTAAGGAAAGTGAGGGCCACCAATTAAGGAAAGGGCTAAGCCAGAGAGCTTAAGCCAAAAAGGAATATTATATTAATATTTCTTTAAAACATAAAGTATGGATAATTATTTTATCCTAAGTTCCAAAGTTGGGGACAAGTGGACCAAAGTAGCTTCCAACATGACAAGTGTCAAGTTGGTGACATGCATACATATTGTTGGGACTTAGCTCATTTGGGGAATCCCCCGTCATTCAGACAAGAACCCCCCCCATTATTCTGAGGAGAATTCTTCCATCAGTTGGACCATCATCGTTACCATCATCTCTCGCATGATTCCTTCGATCATTTAGCCATGACTACATGACCATTTTCCCCTCATGCAGTCAGTTACCTTCAGACATTCATTTCACTATTCCTGAACCTGTTTCCATAGCCATTTCCTGTTGGTGTACCTGGTTAGCGTGGGAGCGGGATTGAATAAGCGGGTTGTCAGGCCTGTGGGAAATTGAAGAGGTAGGTTGTCAGGCCCGTGAGCAATTCTCCGAGTGAGAGAATTGCTGAGGATCGAATCCTGAAGGTGCTAAACTGTAGCTACAGTGCTATGAGACTTACTTTCTGGCCTGTTGTTGAAGCCCTGGAAGGGAAGTGGGGCAGCCAAGGGACTGTTGAGCAGAGAAGGGGCACACTTCCTTGGGTGGGACAAGCATGTGGGGAATGAGAGGCTGTAGGCTGTTAGTTGAGTGAGCACCTGAGACAGAGTCTTTCTTGTTGTCTATGAGCCTTTAGCCTGGTTAGGAATCCCTTACTCGGGTGGAGTTTAGTCCTATCTTGGGGGTGAATCATTGTTGAGAGTGATGAATAGTGTAGTCTAAGGCTGGGAGGTTCATGGATGGTTTGCACACAGTTGGTGACATTCTTACAAGATAAGTACCAATTGTGTGATAAATTTACATGCTGCATTGTTAGTTACATGCTTATTATATGGGTTTAAGATATGTGTGATTATAATTGTCTGTATGTTTATGGGTATTTCCTGTATATGATGCATGTATGCGTTTACTATTATTTCAGCATGAATTCGTGCATATTACGTAAAGTAATTGTCTGTTATGTTTTATTGATAAAGATTCTGCAAGAGTTATGCTTGTATATGTTTTAAATATATGCAGTTCAATGTGTATATGTATGTATTTTCATAATTATGTGGCATAGTTCAGTTGATTGTTGGGTATGTCACAGTATGTTCCACAGTGAGAGAACGAAAGTGTTCCCTTGTGTAGCACACCCCGACCGAGAGATGGTCGGGTAACGTTACAAATTGGTATCATAGCTTCAGTTTCTACGCTGAGCCTGGATGGGCTGGAAAGGTTCAGTTGAAGCGAATATTCACAAAATATTAATTTCGAAATGGCCAAATTTCAAGTCACAGAGCGTCCATGGAAAATTTTGGCACTGCGCGGAAAATGTTGGCATGCAGGTGCGCGCAATAAATTGTGGCGTCACGTGGAAGAATATTGTGTGCGAACGAGCATGCTAAATTTAACATTGCTTGGTGTGCACACACATAGTAATGGTGCACGTGGTGTGCGCAGTATTACAAAACACAGAGTAGTTTGGTTGATGCGCGCCCAGTATGAGTATAGGTTGTCTTGCGACAGTGTAGTCAATGGTGCACGTAGCTTATTGTGCGCGGTGGAGCATAGTGAACTTTGGCATGGTTCAATGCATAGAGCGAAATGCATGTGGAATATCAGTGCGCGATACAAAAACTGTGCACAACAGGTATCAGTGCAAGAACCAAAACTGTGTGTAGTGGATATGGGTGCGCGAAAGCATTACTTACCTTGTGGTGTTGCTGTGCACAATAAATATGGGTGTACAGATTGAATTTTGCACGCGCGAAGTCGTTTGGAGGGAGAGAAGTAAATATAGTTTAAATTACTAAGTAGAGATAATTTTAGAGATGAATTCTAGGTTTTATATTTCTCCGATTCATACAGATGAAAGTGAAATATAAGCTTACAAGAAACACATAATAAGAAAGAAAACAAGATTCATAGCACCACCAGTTAGAATCTTGTCATAAACAGTCCAAAATCTGCTTCTGCATTTATATATTCATTTTAATTCCAAATTTAAAAAAGGGAATGAGTTAAAGCAGATGTCCTATTTTAAAGGGACCATTTCAGAACAGGACTATCATCTCCGGAGTCCCTTACCTCTGCTACCTTCTGTCTAAAAATTGCTGAAATGTACTAAATTTTATTCGAGGACTCATTTAATCTTTTAGCGAGCTCCTCCTTTAAAGTATCTAGCTAGACCGGTTGATTATCTCCAACACTTTCAGTCGTTTCAACGATGGTTTCTTTCTTCTGTCGCTTTCTTTGTTTCTTCTTAACAGTTCGCTTGTTGATGACAAGATCTCTCATAATGGGATTTAACTTGACTTCCAATTTTGACTCTGTAGCAGGTTCTGTATGGAATTTAGTCGCTAAGATATGCGTGATTACCTTTTCCTTCTTACTCCATTTATGGATAAGATGATGCCTCCATGCTTGAGAATTGGTAGTTATAGCGTCCCAATCATGAGTCACAGATAGACTTGGGCACAAGTACACTGGATTGCCATGCACGGCTAATCCATTTCAAATGATTAGCTTTTGAGTTTTTTACATGGCGACGTTCGCCTGAATTCATATGGCTGTGAAGTACATGACAAGTGAGATGGGATGATCTGACTAGCCGTCGCCCATCCTATGAGTAGTGGTTTGACATAATGAATCACGTGACATCGGGACTTTGGATAAAGTGGTTTCGGCAAACCACCTTTCGCCGTGATGTATTTAAAAATTGTCATGGTGATCACACTAGGAAATTAGAGGAAATATTTATGATGTATATATTGAACCAAAATGGTTCATATTTCTCATGAATTGTTGATTTAGTTATCCTGATAAGTTTTGATGGCTGCACTTTTTGCAGAATTAACAACAACTAGATCATATTAGATCAGTGCAGAGTCCATAGGAATGGAAGAGGCATAGGGGAATTACAGTCAACAAGATGAGAACAGAGGGATGGATGTGTATTTGGGCATTGAAGGAACAAACTCCAACGGACATGGAGATGAAAGGAATGAAAACATGAATATGGTAGAGACCATTAAAAATTTGCAAAAGGATGTCCAAATCCATAAAGATGATAATGAAAGGCTTATGAAAGCCAAGGAACAAAAGGATGACTTCAACATGAAGTTATTGGAGGGTTTGAACAGAATAGAAAAGAAATTGGATAAGGAGAGTATATCAAGGAAATCTGGAAGTTACAAGCCTTCAGATGAGAAAAGAAGAGCAAGAAGCATTAGCAAATATCATCACAACTTCCCAAGGCATTCCAATAAGAGAGTAGGTAGCAGCTCAAGTTCATCCCCTATCAGAAGGAACAAGAGGTCTGAAGTGGATGAGCTACGAGGAGAAATGAACAAAATCAAACCTCCTAAATTTGATGGTGAGCACAAGAAGGATGAAGATGCAAAAACATGGTTGTTGGGCATGATAAAGTATTTTCAATTACACAATTATTGTTCTCATGCAGAGGGTAGAATTTCCATCTATCAACTCAAAGGAAAGGCATCCATGTGGTGGGATCATCTTGTGCAGGTGCAACACATTAAATAGAAAAGTGTTACTTGGAGGGAATTCAAGAAGTATTTTGAGAAGAAATACTTGACTAAGAGATATTATGACAAGAAAATGAAAGAGTTCTTTGAACTCAAGCTTGGAAGTATGACCATAGATGAATATGAAAGAAGGTTTCTAGAACTGCTGAAGTATGTCTATTTCATCAAGGACGAGACAGTCAAAATTAAAAGGTACTTGAGTGGATTCCCATCATTCATCAGTGAAAAAATGCAGTATGATGATCCCAAGACATTGGAAGAGACCATAAGGCGAGATAAATTCCTATATGATCAACAGAAAGCAAGGCCAACTTTCCAAAAGGCTTGGGAAGACAAAAATAAATTTAAGATAGATCAGAGGAAGAAGGGATATAAGCCACCATTCTTCAGAAATAATACTTAGGGACAACAAGCTCCTAGAGATCCCAGAATGATTGACACAGGGAGTCAAATGCCAAAACAACCACTTATTCAATGTTGGGGTTGTAAAGGAGATCACATGTTCAGAGATTGTCCTCACAGAGGTGAAAAAGGAAGAATTGTTTACAATGTACAACAAGATGAAACAGCGTGAGACATGGGCAGAAATGTGCCAAGGATCTATGCAACCCTGGATAACAAGCAAGTAGAGTATTGGTCACACATGATTGAAGTGGAAGGTATGATTAACAACCAAACCATTGCTATTTTAATTGATTCAGGAGCTAGTCATAGTTATATAGACCCTAAGATGGTGGAAAGTTTGCAATTGCCAAGAAGAAAGCATGGAAAATCTTGGTTGGTGCAGCTGGCTACAGGAGCCAAAAGAAAAGTTAATGAGATGGTTAAGTCATGTCTTCTGGACATGAATGGGATGAACACTAAGGAAGATTTGAACATCTTGCATTTAGGTTCCTATGACTATCTAATTGGGATGGATTGGTTGGACCAACATAATGCTCTCCTAGACTATCATAACAAAGAATTCCCTTTCTTGGATGAGGAAGGGAACCAAAATTAAGTGTAGGGGATTCCCAGAGCAGTAACCATTAGAGAAATTTCAGCATTGCAGCTGAAGAAATGTTACAGAAAAGGGTGCCAAATATTTGCAGCTCATATGGAAGAGACACCTAAAGATAAGGTGCCAAATTTGGAAGATTATGAAGTCCTGCAAGAGTTTGGAGATTTATTCAAGGAGGTACCAGGACTACCCCCAAAGAGAGACATTGATTTCTCTATAAATCTAATGCTTGGAGCAGATCTAGTGTCGAAGACTCCTTACAGAATGAGTACACCAGAATTGAAGGAGTTGCAAATGCAACTTGAAGAATTGCTGAAGAAGGGGTATATACGCCCAAGTGTGTCACCTTGGGGTGCCCAAGTCTTGTTTTTGAAAAAGAAATATGGAACATTAATATTGTGCATTGACTTCAGACAGTTGAATAAAGTGACTGGTAAGAACAAGTATCCTCTGCCAAGGATTGATGACCTCTTTGATCAATTGAAGGATGCAAAGATATTTTCAAAGATAGATCTCAGATCAGGATACCATCAGGTAAGGATTAAAGAGGAAGATATCAGCAAGACCGCCTTCATAACAAGGTATGATCATTATGAGTTCACAGTGGTGCCATTTGGGTTGTCAAATGCACCAACTGTTTTCATGTGCTTAATGAATGGTGTTTTTCGAGAATATTTAGACAAGTTTGTCATTGTCTTTTTGGATGAAAGTCTTATATTCTAAGTCAGAGGAAGAGCATGAACATCATTTGAGGATGGTGTTGCAAGTATTAAGGGAGCATCAATTGTATGCCAAGTTGAGAAAGTGCTCATTTTATCAGAAACAGATTCAATATTTGGGGCATATCATTTCAAAATATGGGATAGCAGTGGATCCTGAGAAGATAGAAGCCATTAGAGAATGGTCAGCGCCAAAGAATGTGTCATAAGTGAGATCTTTCATGGGTCTTGCAGGCTACTACATGAGATTCATTGAAGGATTATCAAAGATAGCACACCCAATCACTTCCTTGCAAAGGAAGGGTGTGAAGTTTCAGTGGACGTTGGATTATGAAAAGAGTTTCCAACACTTGAAGCAATTATTGACTAGTGCTCCAATAATAAGGATTGCAGATCCAAATGAAGACTTTGTTGTATGCACAGATGCATGTAATGCAGGACTTGGTGGAGTCCTCACACAAAATGGGTTTGTTATATGTTATGAATCAAGGAAGTTGAAAGAGCATGAAAGAAACTATGCCACTCATGATTTGGAGTTGGAAGCCATAGTGCATGCCTTGAGGAAATGGAGACACTACCTCATGGGGAAAAGATTTGAACTAAGAACAGATCACAATGGTCTGAAATATTTATTTGATCAGCCAAATCTAAATTCTAGACAAAGCAGATGGTTAGAATTTCTAAGCGAATATGACTTTGATATAAAGCATATCAAGGGGAAAGAGAATAAAGTGGCTGATGCACTTACCAGGAGGGTGCATGAACTACATGCTACAACCATTAGCATGTATCTGACTGATATTAAAAGAAAAATTCCAGAGGCTGCAAATGAAG
The DNA here is from genome assembly GCA_009831015.1 of Picea engelmannii. Taxonomy (NCBI): domain Eukaryota; kingdom Viridiplantae; phylum Streptophyta; class Pinopsida; order Pinales; family Pinaceae; genus Picea; species Picea engelmannii. The sequence goes on from ML811933.1 coordinate 272,876, forward strand.
ACCTGCAGTACAGATATTTGGTAGCAAAGCTACATCAAGGTAAGTTGCCACAGAAGATGGATATTTATAGTTTGGGAATATATGGAATACTACTGCACAAGAACATAATTTTTGTACCAAATGTCCAGGACTTGAAACATATGATTTTGCATGAGATGCATAATGTTCCTTATGCAGGGCACCCTGGTGTTATCGGACTAATCGGTAGGTGTGGACACTAACAGATCTCCCTAGATCCACATGGATATAGAACAAAATAGGACAAGACATGACTCTTTCCCTAAGTTGCAATCATTGAATCTGCTAGTAAGGAGGAACAAGTGACATACCTTTGTATTGCTTCCTTAGGTATTTGTTGCTCTCACTTCGCTCCAGTGCTCTTGTGAGGTCAAGTCCAACACAACACGAACCAACCAAAGTGAAGATAGCAAAATATATTCAATGTCAACTTATGCATATGATCAAGGAATTACACAATAAAGTAAGAATGACTTTATGGGAAAGGGACATGCCACTGTATCATATTAATTGAAAGTAGAAGATACAACCTGATCACCTTGATGTTGCAAGATTCCTTTCAGTGACCCTTGGTTCCAACACACATACTTTCTCTGTACTTGCATGAAGAAGATCCAATTCCTCTTGATAGACCAACTAGAGTCTCAAAGCTTCTATCTAAGCAGGGTTCTTCACAAATTCCTTCACCAATTCTTCAATTAATCTTGCTTAACCTTTTCCATGAGAAACCTTTCAATATATAGGAGAAGGAGAGATGGTTACATGGATGAGGATGATCCCATCAAATCTGAGAAGTTAGTAAAATGACAACCATACAAATTCCAACTCCATTTCTAGAAGATCCCCTTCTAGAACCCTCGAGACCTCTTCTCTTTTCCAAGCTTGAAAACAGGTTCACACCCTATGTATGGAGCAAACTGAGAGAAGTTCAGACCCTAAATGAAGGTGGCCTGCGAGAATGAGGAATTCTCGCACCCTAGGTCATATGCAGCCTGCAAACTCACTTTGGAAATATGTTTTTGGAAGGAGACAAGATCCACTTTTCTCAGGCAAAAATTCCTTGTTGGGAGCCTGAATACACCATTGTTAATACATCACCAAGGTGACCAAAATCATGTGTAAAATAATGCCCCCCAAAGTATGAGGCCGGAATCAGTGACAACCAAAATACTTTGTAAACTGCGTGTGTGTGTCGGAAACCAGGAGTGCACCTAATCGGAAACCTGCAAACAACCAAGCATCTGCAGAATATAATACCAGTTCTGAGGTAGGCATCACCATACTCAGATCAAAAACGGATGACATCATGAACATGGTTCATGGCCACCAATCATACACCATAGATCCATGCCATCAAAATATCGCATAGACACCAAGAATACACTATGGATCTATGCAAGAAGATTCAAATTAAGACGACATAGCCACGAGACATACAAAGTGGATCTATGTTTCAATGCAAATCATTCATACTCCATCACAGCCTGGGTCAAAAAGATGAAACCTAGGGTCTTCAATCCCATCACCTGAAAGTACGAATCTAACCATGTGATTACATGTGCCGAAGTCGAACATGGTAGAAACCACTTGATTACCAGTCATTGATGCAACCATTAACAAGTGCGAAGGAAATCACCATTAATGTCAATGACTCCCAAGGTACACTAGTACAATCCAATGAATGTGAATAAATGAGCTGAGGTTGAACATTCAATGGAATCTCCCAATCAGGGGTCAATGATGAAAACCCACTTTCGGAAGCGAGAGAACCTGCCATTGAGGCATGCAAGTTCCAAGGTATCGAATAATTTCTAAGTATTTTTTGTGCTACTTATATGTCTAATATAATGCACTCATTAATTATCAATCTGGGATTCGTAATCAATAGATTTACAAGACACCAGTAAGAAAGGTAATTCCTAATGTCACGAGTATAGAATCAAATTAGATTATGTATGCTAGAAACAAATCAAGATAGCAAACTACAGTGCACTTTGGTTGTATTTCACAGAGATGCTATCTATTCCATTATGGCACATGCAAGTATGAGATGGAATTTTTTTGATAGATCAACTCTGATGTTTGACCCATAAAACTAATTATGCAATCCACACTTTCTGAAAGGAAATCACACATTAATCAATATAGCATGAGTAGTTCAACAGTCAATATGTTGGTTCTGCTATGGTTCACAATGAACTTCACTAATTATTCTCCAAGTAGTTTTGACTATAGCTGCCAACAACTATGATCACTCAAGGAAATCAAACTCATGAGAACATAAACAGAGCATATGTAAAAACAGAGCAATTAAAGATCTAAGAAATTGTAAGATGGAAATCTTAATCTAAGTTACACTGCTATCATCTAACAGAGTTAAAGCTTTAGCTAATTCACTGTCTATACTACTGAAAACAAACACTAATGCTAATCTACGAAGAGGATGACCTTTGTTGGGCTGTGGGCCCTTGCCGCTTCAACAGTTCAGTTGCTGAAGTCTACAGGAAGCTTGCTCTTAAGACACACATTACTCTCACTCACACTTCAACATAAAATCAAAACTCTCTTTAATCAACTCAACTCATTCTTAATCATAGATAATCAGAATATGGAGATAAAATGACTTTCCATTTATCTTTACTCAGAAAATATGTCCTGTACTATCATATGATGCTTACACATTGATAATATGCTAACTCTCCTCTCTTCTACCATCCTTGCCACGACTATTTAATAGTCTGTATCATGAAACACAAGGAGGTAAAGTGATTTGCAAATCATTTAGTTGTTTAAGTTTAATCATTCGGTTACATCTTTAGCCTCATCCTCATGACACAGAGTGCATGAGGATGAGGCAATTAATACACTGTTCTTATCATAGCCTTGCTAAACGAATAGACATCCACCAAGAGGTGAGATCTAGCACTTAACTTAGTGCATTAGGCTCTTCCATATCAGTATCGGATCGTAACAGGCGGATGGTACTGGATCACGACAGGCATAAAAGGTGGTACCAGATCACAATAGGATGCAAAAGGTGGTACCAGATCATAACAGGTCGTGTTCATTGGTACCGGATCACCACAGGTAAGATTTAGTACTGGACGCATTTGGTACCAGATCAGACAACAACAATCTTGGTGCGCAAGTACCGGATCATGACAGAGATGGTACAGGAACGCTAGATATCTAGGGTCAAAGATTCACATATGACAAATCGAGCATTAGTATATGAAATATTTAATTCCTTAACTCAATAAACCACAAAATACATGAATTAACCATACTTTACCTTATGACCTTAATACTAACAAGTGATAATGTTCTTGTCATCCATTCAAGCTTTAGGTAGGTTAAAAAAGGTATAGGTGAAGAGTAAAATAGGGTAATGAGAATGTCAATTTCAGGTCTCAACATTCCCCCATGCCAAAATCATTGCATGTCCTCATGCAATCGAAAACAAAACCCAAAATTTTCAAAACTTGAGACTGTGTTCTTTACTTGGGTGGATCAATGATATTGATGGCTGAAGCCTCTTCTCTTAGCTCCCTTTTGATGATCCTAACATATTGTAGGAGTCTTAATACCTTTTTGAGCTTGTTAGAGGTCTCCTCATGGCCATCTTGAATTTGTTGGCTGGTTGCTTTCAACTGCTCATTTTCCTTTTTGATATATCTATCCAAGAGTTGATATTCCTTTACTTCCTGTTGGAGTTATTGATTTTGTTTTTGTAATTCCCCAATCCTTTTCTTCATTTGTTCTCTTGTCAAGTTCTTTGTTGATTCTACTATTGCTGGTTGGGTGCACTCCCTTTCCTTGACTTCCTCCCTCATCCCACATAGAGTAATAGTGGCTTGCTATTTAGTCAGAATAGGGATGCCATCTTGAATGGGTAGATCCTCAGAAGGGGAGGTAAGGTCGATTGGATCTTCCTGTGTATGAGGACTAACTATTGTTTTTCCCTTCTTTGCCATGCTCCTTGTAGTTCTTTTACAAGGAGGTACCGGATCAGGAATGCTTGCAGGCTTCCTTTT
>ML811933.1:283746-307499 GCA_009831015.1 Picea engelmannii
CTTACAATAGTCTTGGTATTTTCATAAAAATGTGTCTTTCATTTGATCCCAAGAAAGAATTGTATTTTCTCCTAAGCTCATGAACCATCTTAAGGCTGAATCTTTCATTGTAGCAGGAAAAAGCTTAAGTTTTTGGGCATCGTCTGAGTAGTTATAGCTTCTACATAATATGTCAAACTCAAATAAAAATAAATCTAGATCTTCAGTTGACATACCTCTGAAAGTAGGTAACGATGATGATGGGATATTCTTCATGTTGACGTTTCTGGAAATATCCAAGATTGGAAACCCAAAGGTCTCAGTCTATGTAGTTGCATTTCCTTCTTCTTCTGCCATTCTGCTGATGGATGGTTCGGAAACTGGATTTTCTGTGTCTCCTAAATGTTCAGTAGACTCACGTTCTACCTATCCCAATACTGATTCTTCCGTTTTAGGTTCTCCTTCTGGATCCTCGCTAGCTCCCCTTGAATTTTCTATTGGTGAAATTTTTCCTGCACCAGTGTCAGTTGGATTAGTGGGGGGGTTTGTTTTTGAATCTTTGGAGCTTACAAATCTACCCTTGTTATCTCTATATCTATGCATAAAATGGAAATTTGATTCTTTAGCTGAATTGAAATCCTAATTCTATCTAGAAGGTAAGAAGGCAACCTGGCTTCGGAGAACCCCACTCTAGTGGCTGCGTGGCTCTTCACTCACGTCTTAAATGTTTTATCCTCCTCCCTCAAGCAACCTTTTAAAAAATTAAAATTTATGCAAACAATCTAAGCTAAAAATTACTTCCTACCGTTTGCAACTCCCTGACAACGGTACCAAAATGTTGTGCTACTTATATGTCTAATATAATGCACTCATTAATTATCAATCCAGGATTCGTAATCAATAGAGTTACAAGACACCAGTAAGAAAGGTAATTCCTAATGTCAAGAGTATAGAATCAAACTAGATTATATATGTTGGAAACAAATCAAGATAACAAACTACAGTGCACTTTGGTTGTCTTTCACAGAGAGGCTATCTATTCCATTATGGCACATGCAAGTATGAGATGGAATTTGTTTGATAGATCAACTCTGATGTCTGACCCAGAAAACTAATTATGAAATCCACACTTTCTGAAAGGAAATCACACATCAATCAGCATAGCATGAGTAGTTCAACAATCAATATGTTAGTTCTACTATGGTTCACAATGAACTTCACTAGTTCTTCTCCAAGTAGTTTTGACTATTGCTGCCAACAACTATGATTACTCAAGGAAATCAAACTGATGAGAACATAAATAGAGCATATGTAAAAATAGAGCAATTAAAGATCTAAGCAATTGTAAGATGGGAATTTTAATCTAAGTTACACTGCTATCATCTAACAGAGTTAAAGCTTTAGCTAGTTCACTGTCTATACTACTGAAAACAAACACTAATGCTAATCTACGAAGAGGCTGACCTTTGTTGGGTGGTGGGCCCTTGCCGCTTCAACAGGTTAGCTGCTGAAGTCTATAGGAAGCTTTCTCTTAAGACACACATTACTCTCACTCACACTTCAACATAAAATCAAAACTCTCTTTAATCAACTCAACTCATTCTTAATCATAGATAATTAGAATATGGAGATAAAATGACTTTCCATTAATCTTTACTCAGAAAATATGTCCTATACTATCATACACTGCTTACACATTGATAATATGCTAACTCTCCTCTCTTCTACCATCCTTGCCACGGCTATTTAATAGTCTGCATCATGAAACAAAAGGAGGTGAAGTGATTTTCAAATCATTCAGTTGTTTAAGTTTAATCATTTGGTTACATCTTTAGCCTCATCCTCATGACACGAAGTGCATGAGGATGAGGCAATTAACACACTGTTCTTATCACAGCCTTGCTAAAAGAATAGACATCCACCAAGAGGTGAGATCTAGAACTTAACTTAGTGCATTAGGCTCTTCCATATCAGTACCGAATCGTAACAGGCGGATGGTACCAGATCACGATAGGTGCAAAAAGTGGTACCGGATCACAACAGGGCGCAAAAGGTGGTACCGGATCATAACAGGTCGTGTTCGTTGGTACCGGATCACCACAGGTAAGATTTAGTATTGGATGCATTTGGTACTGGATCAGACAACAACAATCTTGGTGCGCAGGTACCAGATCATGACAGAGCTGGTACAGGAACACTAGATATCTAGGGTCAAAGATTCACATATGACAAATCGAGCATTAGAATATGAAATATTTAATTCCTTAAATCAATAAACCACAAAATACATGAATTAACCATACTTTACCTTATGACCTTAATACTGGCAAGTGATAGCATTCTTGTCATCCATTCAAGCTTTAGGTAGGTTCAAAAAGGTATAGGTGAAGAGTAAAATAGGGTAATGAGAATGTCAATTTCAGGTCTCAACAGTCTTGTTTCCGGATAATGAGTTGAAGTCGACAGAACAAGACTCGTCACAGGAGGGCCTTGATGTATCCCCCATCAATGAAACGAAATAAGTAACAGAGTTTGAAGGTGAAACATAGTATGAATATAGATGGACATGGACACAAGGAAGGCTGACTCAGTAAGAATGGACAACTGCAGATGGTCAACTCAATAGAGGTTTCAAATGAACTTCTCTTGAACATATGAATGACGCAACAAATGATTTGGCAGCACTGACTCAGAGGCGACTCAGGATATGACCTTTTGGCAATTCGAATGAGAGACAAACGGATTTCCCAAACTAGCTTCAAATAAAAAATAGGAGGTGTCATGTTCAAGAGCGACACTTACTGCCAATAATATGAATATGAAAATACATCCCTTTCCCAAATTTTCCCCCACCATTTCTGGCGAGTACCTCTTTATTTTTACGCAAGCTTGAGGAAGATAACATATGCTTGTTGATGTAAGCTCATCCTTCGGATGAGTCCCTTAGAGTATGTTTAACAAACCCTAGGAAGGATTGGTTCGGTCCCATTACGGGTCTTTCGATGTTTGTTTAATGAGTCCAAAGATAGAAAACTCGAAGGTTTTTCATGATTATAGAGTCTGGAAAAACACTCAAAAGAGAACTCTCTCAGTTCCTTTTTCGTAAAGTAGTCTGATGAGACTGAAAAAGAGATAAATTATCGCCCAACAGACACTTACTTCAAATAATTTAACGAGCGTGAAAATAGCAAGATCACTCGGAAATCTTTTCATGTTTAGAGAGTCTGAAAGGAGCTTAAAGAGAACTCCAGGGGGTTCCTTTTTCGTATAACCTTTATGAGCCCGAAAAAGTGATAAAAGTGTGCTCAATTATGTTCTCATGTATTTTCGAGCGTGAGAATGAACAAAGACCAAGCTCGAGGTTTTGTCTAAAAACCATAAAAAATAATTAAACATGCGATGAAAAAGAGAAAATATCCGTACTCCTTCGTGTGGACTTCAAAGTCGTTATATCTGCAAAAAGTTGCACTCATGGGGCTATTAGGCATTAGGTTTGATGAATAAAACAATTATAAAAATCAACAAAAATGGTAAAAAGTAAATATAAGTGGGTAAAAGTTCTTTTACCATAGTCATTGTGACTTTGCCAAGATTTTAGCCCAAAGCCCCTCTTTTGCCATTGAATTTCAGTGCTAGATTGTGGAAGGTACGAGCAACCGTTTGGCGAACCGTATTCGTCAGTGAGGTAAGCTCCCTGTCTTCTACCTTTTCATGGTTCAATTTTTTGTTTTCATTGGCAAATTTCAAGTTTTTGAGTTTGTTTTAGGGCCAAAACTTGTGCCCAGGCGTTCTCGCAGGCTAGCCATACGGGACCTGTGAGAATGCATGATTCTCGCAGGTGGCCCCAAAGGCACCTAAGAGAGCCTCGCACTTTGCTAAAGGGGCACCTGCGAGGGCCGCAAAATGAAAATTTACTTTGATTTTTACTCAATGAAAAAGGTGCCAAGGCTTGAAAAGAGTTGCTGACCCTCTTCTTATGGTTCTTATGCAGGCATTTGACCGTCGCGATGGTTTTGGAATGGCACGAAAGAGAGCATGAAGAAGATGATGCTATTGTCGGGAATGACCCAGGTACCATTGCTGCTCTCTGAGACTTTGGTCTCCTGTAATTCTTTCGGATCTCGGGTATGATGGCCCAAGTCAGGCTGTTGGAGTACCTCATTCATATGTGGGACTTGGACCAACAAGTATTCCACGTGGGGGTCCACACATTATCCTTGGATATCGAGGACATTTACTTCCTAACAAGACTGTCACGGTGTGGGTACCATGCTAGCTTGACTGGTAGTTGAGGTGGTGGGGTGCCTATTAGTGGGTATTGTCGTCAGTACTGTGTTCCAGAGGTGGAAAGAAGCAAAGGAAAGGTGGCCATTTGGGGGGTCCAGGATTTGACCCTTTGCACTATCCTGTTCACCATTTCTTGTATGGCTGGGAGAGTTGCTCCACACATGACTCTCCAAAGCTATTTTCAGTATGCCATAGAGTGTACTGAGCCTCGGGTCTTTAACTGGTCAGATGCAGTCCTTCGTAGCATAAAGAGGCAGTTGACAAAATGCAGGAAAGGTGACCTGAAGCAATTCGGGTACAGATCACTTTTGGTGTCCTTCTTTCTTGAGAGGGTTCCCTTGCTAAGGTTGCAGGTTGAGTGGGGTTTACTGGCTCCAGAGGATCCGAGGATGTTGAGGTGGTGCAACCTCATGGCTCGACATGTAGCTGGGCCAATCATCAAATATAATGATTCATTCTTTGACTGGTTGCGGCCACAGATGCTGATGGTTGATGATTATGCCTATGTCGGGTTGGATTTCTGAGGGGATCCAGATTTGTCCCTACCTAAGGATTCTCAATGGGGAGATCTAGGTAAGAAGTACATATTTTTTCACTTTTTAAATGTTTTTGTGAGTTTTATCATATGAAAATGTTTTTATGTTTGCCCAAGAACTGATCAAAAATCTCTTTTGAATGACACAGATGTGGGGCCATACCGACCTCCAGGTACATCTCCTATTCAGCGACGAGGAGAGGTGGCTCCAGTGCCGCGATGGGATGCTGAAGACTATAAGGCAGTGGAGCAAAACTTGGAGGGGTTGACTGCTGACATTCCAGACATTAATATTGGAGAAGTCCCTTGGCGTTATCAGTGCCATACTATGGGTGTGTCAGAGTCTATTGGCCGACTGCTTCGTAGGGTTTCCCGGCAGTCATGTGTTATCATGAGCGTCACCCATGACATTACTTTGTAGAAGCTACGAGCTTTAGATTTTGAAATTTTGGTCCTTGGACATAACTTTTTGTAAAAAACTTTTGATCGTTATATACATATATACGGCTTCTATCGGCTTATCTTGTGTTGTGTGATACATGTGATGTGATTGGTTTACTAATGGCCCAAATGTTTGTCTAATACATAGTTAGCCAATGCATCAGTTAATGTATTTAGACATCTAGGAATATGTTGATACTCAATATAATCAAAATAACATTCCAAGAGGCGAATTTGTAAATATACCCGTAATAAAGTAGGACTTCAAATAACATAGACATTACTTAACTGTAGTACTACTAGCTGCGAATCGAGTCGTAAAACCAAGTGACAGATACCGAGTGAGATAACATCAATCAACAATTCGATAACGATGCTATACTCTTCAATATTGTTGGTCACATGACCGAGACACACACCTCGTAGAGTGATAAGTTCGTTTGTAGGGGCGTAAATTGCCCAAGCAGCAAAAGAAAGGTTCTGAGTACTATGGCTAGAGCCATCAACGAAGCCAATGTGGGGTAGCAAAGACTCCAACATATGGAAACCAAACACAACGTAACATAAGGGCAGAGACCAGATAATGAAAAAAACATACTACAGTAACACACAAGAAGTATGATACAATAAAATACAAGTACTCATGCGCAGGTGATCTTAGGCATAGTACTTCTTTAAGTACAACCCATTTCTGGGTTTACTCAAAGGGATACCGTCATAATATACTAACTCGTAAGCTCCTTTCTCCAAAACTCGTCTAATGATATAAGGACCTCGCCACATGGCTTCAAATTTTCCAGCTCCTAGCATATCCCGATCTTGTTCGTAAAGGAGAACCAGATCTCCTTCAGAGAAACTGTGAGGCTTGACATGTTTGTCATATTGGGCCTTGACACGTTTCTTCTGGGCTTCTATGACTAGGGTAGCGTCGCGTCGAGTTTCATCTAATCGCATGATATACAATAGACTTTCTTCCTCGGCGGAAGTGTTTGGTAGGAGTTCGACGGCTAGTTTTAAGGAGGGTATCTCACATTCAATCGGGAGGATGGGTTCTAGACCATAGACTAACTGGAATGGTGTAAACCTAGTAGCAGACTTAACAAACGTTCGGTAAGCCCACAATGCTGAAAACAACATTGTGTGCCAACTCATTTTCCGAATCCCTATCATTTGTCAAAGCATGGTTATGAGAACTTTGTTAATTGCTTCGACTTGGTCGTTGGTTTGAGGGTAATAGGGTGTTGAGTTTTCATGGAGAAGACTCAACTTTTCAGTGAGTTTGGACATCATAAAGTTTCTAAAGTGGTTACCGTGATTAGTGACGATAGCCTGAGGAACACCAAAACGAGCTATGATGTGATTGAAAATGAATAATGCTGCGGTCTTTCCGGTATTGTCAAATGTCGGCATCGCCTAGGTCCATTTCGTAAAATAATCTATGGCTACAATAATGTATCCATGCCCCCCGTTCAAGTGGGGGTGACATGTCATGAAATCGATACCCCATTTTGCAAAGGGACCAACGGAGACCACAGGGTAAAGAGGAGCAGGATGTGACCATATTTTATGGTTATAGGTCTGGCAAGCGTGGCATTTTTGGACGGCAATTATGCAATCGTTAAATAAAGAAGGCCAAAAATACCCTGCTCGTAAGATCTTCTAGGCAGTAGCATACCCGGACATATGACCACCACAGGCTCCAGAATGGCAGTCATTTAAGGCTTTCTCGGCTTCGTCAAACATGAGGCAGTGTCGAAAAACTGAGTCAATCCCACGACGATAAAGAGTATCACTAAGGATAATATACTGACATGCTTGGTAGCGTATTCGACGTCGGTCAGTGCTGGAAAAATTGGGCCAGAAAGTCTGGGTTTGGAGATATATGATGATATCTCCGTACCAAAGATCATCGGAACTAATTAGGAAAAGGGATTCATCGGGTAATGAATCAGTTGCTACATTTTCCGTTTCAGAGTAGGGAAAGTCGCATATCAACTCGGAAAACACTAAGGACTTCTTGGACTTAGATCGTTCAAATTCCAAGTCAAAATCCTGGAGTATCATGATCCATTTGGAGTATTTTCCCCCTAGCAATTGATGTGTGAGAATGTGTTGCATAGGGTTGCAATTAGAAATTACCGTAGTCTTGCGAGAGAGGATATAGTGCCGGAAATGTTGGACTTCTTGAACGACTACCAAGGCCAGTTTTTCAACATGTAAATACTTGGTTTTGGTAGGCGTTAGACTTCGACTCAAGTAATAGATATCATTTTCGTCATGAGAATCATCCTCTTGGACAAGAACCATAGCGATGGTGTAATCCGAGACTGCAAGGTAGAGGAAATAATCGCGACTGTAATCGAGGGGAAAGAGAAGCGGAGCACGTGTCAGGGACAGTTTTAGATCTTCGAAAGCTTTGTTTGAGATGGTATCCCATACGAACTCAGACCCCTTTTTGAGTAGTCACGTAAATCCAAGAGTTATCTCGGCATAGTTTGGGATGAAACGACGAAGAAAGTTTTCTTTCCCTTGCAAACTTTATAATTGGCGAAGCGAAGAAGGAGGAGGGAGATTGAGAATTGCCTCGACCTTTAAAGGATCTACCCTGATCCCTTGATGTGAAACAATAAATCCTAGAAGTCGGCTGGATTCTATGTAGAAAAGGCATTTGTGAGGATTCAAGCGTATATGGTAAAACCGACAGCAGAGGAAAATGGCTTGGAGGTGTATGGGATGATCGACCCGGTGCATGGAATGAGTGGGTAAGTCATCAAGATATGGCTGCATGATGTGCTTGATATCATCGAAGGCATAAGACATAGCGCGTTGGAAATTTGTGCTAGCATTTTTAAGACCGAAAGGAAGTTTCTGATAAGCAAAAGTGCCCCAAGGACAAATAAAAGCGGTTTTGTGTTGATCCTCGGGAAAAATATTGATTTGATTATATCTGAAGAAACCATCCATTAGAGAGAAGATTTCACTTCTGGCACAATCGTCGACAATCTGATCGACGAAGGGGGTAGGAAAGTTGTCTTTAGGACAAGCTTTGTTAATATCCTTATAATCAATGCACACGCGAATTGTGCCTTGTTTCTTGTCGATCAGGAAAAGATTGGAAACCCAGTCAGTGAGGGCCACCGGGTAAATAAAGTCGTCTTTGAGAAGTTTCTCGACTTCAAGTTTGATAGCGGCCGCTTTACGTGGGTGAACTGGACGAAGGTGTCGCTGGATGGGTTTAGCGTCTGGGTATGTCTTAATCTCATGTATCACAATGTCAGGGTCAATACCTGACATTTATTCATAGCTCCAGGCAAAGACGTCACGAAATTCTTTGAAAAGTGACTTATAGGTGACGATTTCGTCAGGGGAACACAAAGCTCCGATATGCACATTTTCGACAATTCTAGGTTTTATGGATATGTCGAGGGGAATGGTGGGTGAGATATTGCTTAAGTTCCCTTCGGAAAACACATTGTGTGTGGACTCGGGAACAGTGGAAATGATGACAATGGTCGACGGGGTCGAGGTCCATTGGTAGCTCTCGATGGTGTGTTGTTCCAGGAAGAGGATGGAATGGTGATGTCCATCGTCCCAGGGGGTGTCTTCCATGATAGACATAATCATCTTGTCTGTGGGAAAAATGACGCGGAAAGGATATGGAGATAAATCACCAAGAGAGGGGGTAGAAGGGGTTTCCTATTGAATGACCTGATAGGAGGATTCGACCGGACTCAAGGGCATTTTGTCACCGTAACAAAGATGATTGCCGGGGTCGGGTACCATCCATGGGTCATGAGACGTAGGGGTTCCGTGAATAGAGGTGGAGATCATGTTGATTGAAGTGAAAGACAGATGTGGAACATCAGGTGGTGGGATGGGGAAGGTACCCATTAACGAGGAGTCTTTGAGAAGACCCACACCTACGTTCTCATATCCGGGGGAGGTTTTGGCAATAAACAGTACGTTGCCAGTGCGTGTATCTGAGTTAAAGAAGGCTAATTGGTCAACGGTTATTACCTTTCCTTGATGTGGGAAACGTACAACATGAAAAAGAGTCGACACAACTATGCGCATGGAATCGATCCATCTACGACAGAGAAGGAGGTTGTAATCGAGAGGAGCGTCGAAGACTTCCACTTCAACTTGGACTGTTTTTCCTTCTAATGTGATTGGCAGCAAAGGGAGGACATTGTAAGGCTTAAAACCAGATCCATTAAAGGCTTTAAGTGTGTTATGGGATTTAGTCAAAGAGGGATAGCCGATGGCTTTCCAATAGGTAATAGACATGACACACATCGAGGCACCCTCGTCGATAACAGTTCTACAAATGTTTTTGTCGGAGAAAATCACTTGTATTTGGAATGCGAGTTGAGGGGGTAACCTTGGAATGTGATCTTCCAAGTAAAAAATTATTAAATTCGTATTCGTCGGGTCGATTCCACCGATAGATTTCAACAGTGCCTTCCATTGTATGGGACAACTTTGAATGACTTTGAGGGCTGACATCACGGATGGTGCTTGGGCCAGATCTTCAACAATGTTGTAGTTCTGGGCAGCACGGGCATGAGGATTGAAAGCCGATTTCCGAACGACGCCCTTTGGAGGAGGGAGAAGAACTGTGTCGAGGCTTGGTCGTTCGAGATGAAGAGGACCATTGGTGGGTGGAGTCATGGGAGATGGTTGGACCAATGAAGGAGGTATAACATCAACCTTCTCTTTAGAGGACGAATAATATTTGGCTCGAGTGGTAAGTGCAATGTCGTTTTGCTTTGAATCTCCTGTACACATTAGGACATAAGATGTAGTGGAGGGGGATGGTTGGTCGTGAATAACCAATTGGGCCTATTATTGAGAAGGGAAGGGTTGTGACAAAACGACCGGAGAGGGTGGTTTCGGGGCCCCTTGAAGGAACTTAATAACCTTGGTGCGTCGTGGACAATCCTTAGTGTAGTGGTCATCACCACAGATAAGACAAGGGTATTGGGGTTTGCATTTATCCCTATCGTCAACAGGTGGTGTTTTGGTTCTCTCTGCTTGCGAAGTATTTTTGTCCTCCTTATTCTTACCCTTACCCTTTCTGGATTTGTTTTTACCGGCAGGGGTAGATTGAACAACATTTACCTCAGAAGTCTTGTCGGTGGGAGGGGTAGGAGACGAAGCATTTTGAACATCAGAAGAAATGAGTTTTTGGTTGTTGCTAGAGGCGGAATGTGGTTGGGCATGGAAAGTGCCAATCACACCATCGGTTGCATGAGAATCAGCAGGAGTAGTTGAAGTGGCAGAAGTAGAAGAACGAGGTGCATCAGGGAGTAAGTCGTAAATAGTACCCATTTGTGAGTAAACGAGGTCAAGGTATTGAGCATGACTAATGGCCTATTCTTCTATAAAAACTCCACCCATGGTGATGTCACGATCGATGTCATTCACAAATGATTTCATGAACCACTCTGCCAGCAACTAATCGGGAAGTTTGAGTTTGATGAGACGTTGTCTTCGTCGCCACTCATGAATGTGATCAAAGATGTGAGCGGCTTTGGTTTGTTTGAAAGAAATCAAAATCTTGGTCCCCGTTTCATAGCAGATCGGTAGCTGGTAGTGGGTGAGGAAAGCCATAGCGAGGGTTTTGAAGTCGATGAAGAAACCTCGTGGTAATTCTATATACCACTTCGCGGCAGAACCTGTGAGAGTTCGTTGAAAAAGGCGTAAATGAATAGAGTCATCCATCAAGGAGTTGGATGAGCACCAAAGGTCAAAAGTCATGACGTGATTGTTTGGGTCCTCTCCCGCTTTGCCATTGAATTTAGGGATGTCAGATGGTAGCTTGGCTGGTATAGTGGGCCATTGGGGAGAGTGACGGATTAGATCATTTAAAATCCTCAACAGATCTGGGAGGTCTAGGGTGGATAAGAAAGGAAACTATGGATTTGGGGAGGGAGTCCTGTCGGCAAACCAGTGGGACCATAAGCAGTCTGCATATAATGCGAAGATCCAGGCAGATTCGGTGGTGGTTGTGGAGGCAAGTAACTCATAGGGTTGTACCCTTGAATGGGGGCATGGGGTTGAGCATTCGAGCCCCAAATAGGATTGGACGTACTTGGATATGATTGGCCTACAATAAGGGGTATAATGGATGTAGCTTGAGGTAGTTTCCCCCCAGTCAATTGAGGATTATGTTGTATCAGATGATTCCAATATTGGGCCAAGGATGGAGGTATGTTTTTTCCATAGGGTGGGGTCAGTGGGGGTTGTCCTCCAATCGGGAGTTATGTTCCAATCCGGGGTTGTGTTCCAATTGGTATTTGGGTTCCAATTGGGATTTGCCTTGCAAGGGGGTGTTGAGTCAAACCTCCTTGGTGAAATTGTCCACCAACAGGAATCTGGTAATTTGGTGTGAACGACGGAATGGTGCCACTAGGATCAGTGCTACCGATAAAGGATGGAGAGAGTCCTCTGAAAAGGGGCGGAGGAAGTGTCGGAATGAAACCAGGAGGAGAGTGCCCATAAGAAGTAAGACCACCAGGAGTTTCGGATTTGATTTGCGTAGGAACGGGAATAGAGGCATTCAACGCATGGTACCCGGGTGGAAGTGTTGGGGTGACTCTGGGCAAAAGCGGTGTGCCAATAGGGTCTTGGCTAACCACGGTAATCCCAGTGTGAAGACTCATAGTATCTGTGTAATGGACCATTTGTAAAGGGAGAGTCAAGATGTGGTCAGTGCGTGGAGCTTCTATACCAGGAAAATAATAAGCAGTAGTAAAAGGTACTGCGTCTGGATCAGATGTTTCAGGGAACGTAGGTGAGACGGTGATATCAACGCCTGCTCTTGAACCAAAGAGATTCCATCTAAAAATGCCAGTAGTCCAAAAAGGATCTTAGCCCTCAGGTCCTGGAAAAGGTCCAGTCGGTGATCCAGAAGACAAAACAACTAAGTCTCCAGAAGAATTCACTCACATAATATGTCTCTCAGAGTTGGGATGAAGTTGAAAGTCCTCTCGAGAATTGGTAATTTAGAACCGTTCTAGAGATTCAGTTCTTTCCACTTGTGGAGTGGTGACGTCTTAGACTTCACTCTGTTGAGGAGAGCCCTCCGGTGAGTTGGTAGGCAAGGGTTGAGAACCTTCCAGATTTTCTGGGGGTAAGCCTTGCATTCTACGTGAACGATGTGGAGGGTCAATTGTGAACGAGTTAAAAAACTGACGAAGAAAATTATATGGTCAACTTGAGTGAACAAACAACAAGCGCTAGTAAAAAAAATCTAGGGAACAAAACCAGTCAATCAAGACCTTCTAATTTTGAAGTCACTAGTTGGTGATGAAATCCAATGTCACAACGACGAGATAAGAAGGGGTTGGGCTAGGGTGGAAAAGTTACGTTGACGATCTGCTTAACGGACTTACACCCTGGTGCAAGCTCCCACACATAATCGTGGGTATACCCTCCAAAGAGCCCGAGTGAGTTTGGCCAACGTCGATTCCAGGTACCGTGAAGACTTGCCCCTTCACAGTCACCTTGTGTAAGACCCTAAGAAGATAGGCTACTAAGGTTACCACCAACAACAATAAAGCCCGGGGGAACAGTCGACAGTCTGATCCACACGCAAGGGCAGTGTATCTAGCCCGAAATCAGCTTGAGAGGCTTCCACTCATCATTGTGGGTATACCTCCAAGTGACCCCCGTAATACGTGCAATCTCTACACCGATATCAACAAAGCAGGGTGAGTAACTCTGTCAATATCAATGCGAACTCAGGTTTGACCCTTGTGTGAGAAGGGCTTCCTAGGACAAAATGTTGCAAATGGAATTTGACACTCCTTACCACAAGATGCTATTGTGTGTTTTCTGCTTTGGAGAGTGTATCTCTCTACCTATTCCAAATCTCTAGCGTAGCTAATGTTGGTGTAATAGAGTCCTAGAAAAGAGTTACTAGTTGAATTTTAAAAAATTGTGCAATATTATTAAAGGTTGTTGTTACTCAAAGGAGATGGAAATGAAACCGATGTTGTGTGAGACTCTGACCCAACAATGCATAGATAGGAATGAAAGATATCAATTCTCGTTCGATGAATCCTATTTACAGGAGGGAAAGAGAAGTTTTCTGGAACAATCTTGAACTACGATATACAATATTCTTTGAAATGCAATATCAACAAGTCACGAATCAATGCCAATTCTCTATTTGTTCTATTACAACAATTGATTTCCAATATTTTCAAAATAAAAATGATTTTAAAAAGGAAAATGTTGTTTACTTTTCAAAAAGAACCACACAACAGTGGTGGAACTAAGGAAAACCAATAACTGATGACAAGCAACATACAAAAACCAAACCAATATTTCAATGAAGACAAAAATGACAAGTAGACAAGGCTAGTCTTTTCAAATGCATGAAGGCAACAATTTTCCAAGCAATGGGCATTTGAGAAAGACAATAAATCCCAACTTTTAAACCGATCACTGGCTCCCAACCAAAAAAGCACTCAGATTCCATGATCAGAGATTATATCCTTGCTAAGAAAAGGTTAAGAGATGACAGTTGAGAAAAATGAACAAGAAGTGCTTTCGATTTTCGAAGACTAATCGTTCACAAAATCTGAAGTCAAGAAACAATCAATCAGTGGCCCAAGAAGTTCTCTTTAGACACACATACAAATCTGAGTATCTGGGCATACATAAGACCTTAATCTCAAAATTTTGCAAAATGGGTTCACAGGCAAGCAGTAGTGTATAGTGACCTCATGAGAGCACTGGAGCGAAGCGAGAGCAAAATATATTCAATGTCAACTCATGCATATGATCAATGAATCACACAATAAAGTAAGAATGACTTTATGGGAAAGGGACATGCCGCTGTATCATATTAATTGAAAGTAGAAGATACAACCTGATCGCCTTGATGTCGCAAGCTTCCTTTCAGTGACCCTTGGTTCCAACACACATACTTACTCTGTACTTGCATGAAGAATATCCAGTTCCTCTTGATAGACCAACTAGAGTCTCCAAGCTTCTATCTAAGCAGGGTTCTTCACACAATTCCTTCACCAATTCTTCAATTAATCTTGCTTAACCTTTTCCATGAGAAACCTTTCAATATATAGGAGAAGGAGAAATGGTTACATGGATGAGGATGATCCCATCAAATCTGAGAAGTCAGTAAAATGACAACCATATGAATGCCAACTCGTTTTCTAGAAGATTCCCTTCTAGAACCCTCGAGACCTCTTCTCTTTTCCAAGCTTGAAAATAGGTTCACACCCTGTGTATGGAGCAAACTGTGAGAAGTTCGCACCCTAAATGAAGGTGGCCTATGAGAATGAGGCATTCTCACACCCTAGGTCATATGCAGCCTGCGAAATCACTTTGGAAATATGTTTTTGGAAGGAGACAAGATCCACTTTTCTCAGGCAAAAAGTCCTTGTTGGGAGCTTGAATACACCATTGTTAATACATCACCAAGGTGACCAAAATCATGTGTAACACCTGGATATCATAAAACTGTGGCAGTAGTCAAGAGCCAATACTTTTGGCCAGGTATGAAGAGAGAGATAGCTGAATACATCGCTAGATGTATGGAATGCCATAAATTTAAAGCTGAGCATAGGCACCCAACAGGGTTGCTGCAACCTTTTCCCATTCCAGAATGGAAGTGGGAAGTGGTGACAATGGATTTTATTACGGGATTGCCCAGAACAGGCAAGCTGCATGATTCGATCATGGTGGTGGTGGACAAGCTTACAAAATCTTCCCATTTTATTCCACTGAAAACTACTCACAAGGCAGTAGATGTTACTGATATTTTCATGAAGGAGGTGGCACGATTGCACATAATTCCTAAAACAGTTGTGTCCGACAGAGACCCGAAATTCACCTCAAATTTCTGGAAAGGATTGTTCAAAGGATTCATAACGAATCTGAACTTTAGTATAGCTTATCATCATGAGTCTGATGGACAGATAGAGAGGGTGAACAGAGTGATATAAGACATATTGAGAATGTATGTGATGGTGAAACCATCGAAATGGGAGGACAACCTGCACTTGGTAGAATTCGTTTACAACAATGGGTATTAGGCATCGTTGAAGATGAGCCCATTTGAAGCACTTTATGACAGAAAGTGCAATACTCTAGTAATCTGGGATAACTGAGCTGATAGGATGGTAATTGGGCTAGAGTTGCTCAAGGAGATGGAGGACCAAATGTTAAAAATTAAGCGGAATTTGAAAGCTGCCCAAGACATATAGAAAAGTTATGCCGATAATAATAGAAACCACAAAGAGTTCAAAGTGGGTGATCATGTTTTCCTGAAAGTGAAAGCTAACAAGAGTTCCCTGAAGCTGGGAAGCTGCGCCAAGTTGGCAGCCAGATTTTGTGGGCCATTTGAAATCCTAGAGAGGATTGGTTTGGTTGCTTATCTGATTGCATTACCTACATCTATGTCTGTTTATAATGTATTCCATGTATCATTGCTAAAGAAATATATACCCGATGCTAATCATGTTATTGATTAGAATGTGATTCAGGTGGAGCAAGAAGACGCTTTTCAAGTGCATCCGGTGCACATTCTGGACCGAAAAATCAAACAGCTCCAGAATCGAGCCATAGAGCTTGTAAAGGTCAAATGGACCTGGTACGGTCCTGAGGATGCTACTTGGGAGCATGAGGATGCAATGCGGGTAGAATACCCGTATAGTTATGATAATTTTTGAAAATTTTGTTGTATATGGGTACATGATGAACTAAGGACAATGCGTAAATAAGGGGAGGGTATTGCAATATCCCTCAGTCGAACCTAATTGTAAATGTAATGCAAGTTTATTTAAGCTGGTGATCTTTTTTGACATAATTTTGTAACGCACCTTTCATGGCATAGTGCGCGCATGTACTGCGCAGTAGAATGATGTAGTGTACACATTTCCAGATACCGCACGTAGTAACTAAAGTGCGCACAATATTGAGTTCAACAAGCCTTTATGTATATGATATGTGTTATAGACTAGTGAGCCAGTTATTATAAGATGGAATGCTTATGTTTTTGAATTAGGCCAGAGCGCTTGGATGTTAAAGGCCAGTGTGCCTATTTTGTATATGTCTCATGATTAATATAAAATACATCGATGCATGCAGACCGACTGTTATCGCTCAGTTTGTAGTTTAAGTCAAATAGCTAAAGGGTAATGGTCAAACTGGCGTAACAGGAGCTTCCCCACCCATTGCCACCTCGATGGGGGGCTCTTTCTATTTAGGGTGGATAAACCCAAGGGAGACGTCCCTGGCAATCTGGGGTTTTGAAAGGCAAAGGTTTAAAGGATCAAGGCAAGTTTTCCCTTTCACAGATTACCGCCAAGAAGATAGTAAAAAAGACGATACACCACAGAGGAGGCACCTGTTTGCGAGACAAGGTAACAATAACACTAATACATGCAACAATGGTTAATACTTCATTAATCAATGACTATCAATATTATATATGAGCACATATAGCAGTAATTATTGACGAAGTCAATGATTGCAATAATGACTATGGCTTATAATATTACTTCTCAATAAACACTGGAAATGATATAGCATTCAATGGAAATAATCAATCCTTCAATTAACTTAATGCATTAAACATCATCAATTGCTCATTTACAAAGGTTACTGCGTCACTATAATAGAGATGACGTCAGCTTTCCTTTAGGGTTAGTTTGATAGACAAGGAGGTCAACGTTTTGCAATTTGGCCAATGAAAATTATCAATACATCAATGTCTATCATTAGATGACTAAGCCACAATGTTTTCTATCAACCAAAAGCTCAAAAAGGGCATGACATCATCATTAATCTAGGGTTAGTAGATGTTAGGGTTAGTCAGGGTTTTAAATTTAAGAGTTTTGAAAAGTTGTTTTGGCACAACAAGCTCAACATTGGAGAGATAGACTAGTGCCTTAGGGTATTACGGAGTCACAAACAAGGGCAAGATCTCGGGAGGATCAAAATCTAAGGATTGGAGAGTTAGGTTCTATGGTGTTGCAATGGCAGGGCCCTATAATCAAAACCCTAAGGGGAGGAGGCTCATTCCGGTGTTTCTTAAGCAAGGCCTCATGCTCCTCCCTCTTTCCTTAAATATCCTTGGCAAAATGGCTAGCTTTAAAACACAAATCTAAGGGTGAAGAGTGTTGTAAGAGCAAGGCCCTTCAAACCCTAAAAGTCAAAACCCTAGGTGTAGATTTAACTAGGCCTAGGATGTCTTCTTTCTTCAATTTATGTTTAAATGCTAACTCAGAAAAAGGGGAATTAGTGTAGCAACGGCTAGGCTATATCCTCCTTAATCAATAGCTAAAAAAAGTTTCTCAATCATGGGGACATATAGCAAGGACCTACTTGTGTGCTTGCTACCTAGGGTTTCAAGATTAAGCAATATAATAGCAATGTAACAATAAATGCAAGAGATTTAACCTACAACCATTCATTTAAGAAGTTTTGCATGAGAAATACACTTACAAATCATGAAGAGAGCTTATCAAACCCTAGTTGTAAACTTTCCAATGAGAGAAAACACCATAACATGCCAAGAACAATCCTCCACAAGAGTTGTGCCTCACTTCCAAGAGAAAAAATCCCAAGACAAAAGACTAAAAATGATCTCTCACAAGAGAGTGAGTTATATTATGTGAAAATGAGAGGCAACGTCCTCTATTTATATCATCCAAATGACCTTTAATTTTAAAATTAGGTCATTAAAACAACCAACAAGGATGACTTTCAATTTTACACTGTTTTTACATTAAATGCTAAGAAATGTCATAATATGAGCTAAAAAAGGAGACGTCAGGCGCCTCTGAGGGAGATGTTGGCCCTTTTTGGGCAAGCTCAGCATCCAGGAAGCAGAACGTTGGCCCTTCTAGGGTTCCTCCAAGCTGCTAGACATGCCGAATGACCCCAGCACACTGCCACACGCTCCAGAAAACGTCCAGCTACCTCAGGTGACGTCCTATCCATCAAAAGCAATCGTCCCATCTGTAGTGGGTGATCCCCCCTAGGCCGGGCTCTGCCAAAGTGTCCTGGGTAGGACGTCCTTCTTCCTTCTCGTGCATTGGCTCATCACAATGTTGTCCTGTCTCTGCCATCCCAACAACCATCTGATGGGCTCTTCATCCCCATGGAGGTCCGATCTAATCATATCCCCATGTGTACCGGTCCACTGGTACCTGTACGCCGGGTATGGTCCTACACATCAAAAACTACACCTTCCATGGGCTCATCAGTCCTCGGGATCATAGCAATATCAATCACATTTCATCATTAAATTTATCAAATACATGCATGAAATCCCTAACATATCATCTAAGAGCTCAAAGACATTACACATATCTACTATACAAAGCTGAAGAAACCAACAGAATAACCTATTGGGCTAATACCCACAAGAAAAGGAAAGTTTCCCCAGAGGATCATTCAAGCCATGTATATGAAGTGGTATGGTCTAGGGTTGTCTAGTCATAGTAAGACCAGGGGTAGGTGTTGTCCGTGGGTGCATATGTAGGAGGTGAGATGTACCTGTCATGGATGCACTTTTTCCAAGCCCCTTTATTGCCTTTATTTTTCATTTATTGCTTTTCTTTATTTTTTTACTTCAAGGTCTGACCAAAGGACACTGCCTTGGCGTGGTGACCAGAGCTGACAGTGTTACCCACTGGTATCTTCATAGAAATGATAAGGCTGGCTCGTGATGAGACCCCCTTTCCCTTGGCCATGCAACCAAAGGTCACTGCCCCGACGTGGTGACCAGATAATGGCAACGTCATACTGCTGGATACCTATGAACATAATGGGCCGGCTCATGATGAGACCTCCCATCCTCTTGGTTAGGTCTTATTTTATTATTTTTCTTAGGGTCCCTTTAGTTTCTTATCGAGAGGTTTTTTATTGCCTTCTCGGGGATCCTTGGGCGAAGCATCTCTAGGTTTGATTTCTTATGGCTTTTATCTTTTACCAGCTACTTTTACCCCTTGGGCCTTTAGCCCCTTATTCCCACAAGACAAAGTGTAACTCTCAAAAGGTCATCCTAATGGTCGGACTAGGGGAATGGGATGGATGAATGGGAGATAAGATGTAAAATGATAGAATGGTGGGAGAGGATGATGGATTTGCAAATCCCATTTGGTGGCTAACCAAAACCCATGAATACAAGCTTGCTAAGTCACCCCATTAATCACCCCAACAATGGTCAAGTGGATTAGTGTAAGATCCAAGCAGTCATTAGAAATGAAAGGAACCTAATGCATATATAAGAAGGTTATAATGATCAAACATGACACATACCATGATACCTTGGACCAATTACCTCATGGAGCAAGAGTCCTCTCCGATGCAAGTCCAAGCCGATGGTGATGGAATCTGCTGCTGCTGACAGGAAACGTCTGGTGAAGAAGAAGAAGAATGGGCCCTCCAGGGCCATTCTCAGGTCAATCCCGCTCTCGGTACTCCATGTCTAGGACCTGTGGGCCTCGAGACATGATCTCCTAGTTATCCCTAGATACCGGGGATAACATCTGGCTCCAACTCGGGGACATGTGCTCACCGTAGAGCGCATGAGAACCTTAGCATCTCTGGCATAAACCCGCAGACCTGCTCACACTTGAAAAGAAAGCATCAACGACAAAAGGTGGGGTGGTATTGCCACCCCACAAAATAATACATGTATACATATGAGATAAAACAATCAAGATGCATAAATAAGGGAAACAAACAATAAATGCAGATGGTATAATACATGGAAATGCCTACCTACTCATACTTACCTGTATAATCATGTCCCACCACCTTGGTGGGGTTTGAGGAGGCGTCTGCTGATGGGTAATGGGCTCCTTCTTCCTTCCAAGGTGGACAAGTAATAAGAGTTATCTACTGATTCCATTCCAACCTTGAAGGGTCCGAGCCATGGTTGTGTACTTCCCTTTACATTAGTAGGCTCTCCTTTCTGAATATCCCACATCCATACTAACTCTCCCTCCTTGTATTTTTAGATCTTGTGTTTGTTAGTTCCTTGAACAACCCTGGTGTATTGTACTGAGGGAGGTGGGTGGGCTTCTGGAGTAAAGGTTTCTTGCTGGGACAGATGTATCTGTACATCTTCTTCATTCTTTGGTCTTTTTAGTATTTTCACCGTCCCTACTTCTTTATTCTGAAACTGATCTAGGAGTTGCTGATATTCCTCTTTCTTGGGCCACTCAATTTGGTCAAAGTCTTCTTCCGTAGTAAATGGCATGTCTTCCAGAGAATACTCTTGAAGAGTTTGTATCACATCTTTCCGCGCTTCATTCACAGTAGGAGCAACATCTTGTACATGAGTTCCAGTTATTGGCATATTGAGTAATCATCCAGTTGTTCCATCTTTCAGAGGCAACCGCAGAAAGGTGAGATCCATCTCAAGGGACCCACCTATCATTGCACCAAACTTCCTAGACAAAAGCATTCCCCACACATCCAGGACATCAACAACTATAATGTCTATGTGAACTGTCTTTTCGGGGAATTCTTTCAGTTGTACTTCGACGTTTTCAATGACACCATGTGTGGGTATTGCTTTGGATTCAAATCCACAAACATTCCTGTAAGGCCTGGTTACTTTCAGACCCATTTGCTGCATGACTTTGAGAGACATCATGTTTGCCCCAACACCTGTATCCAACATGCAATTGTTGAGATATTTATTGTTCATCATAAGAGTCATGAAGAAAGGAGGATTTTCATCGTACTGGATTATGAAATGATCAGCTTGTCACATAATCGGGGGGTCCATAGGCTCAGCCGTTCCTGAAAAGAAGGTGTTGAAGCGTTCTTTAATAGAAGGTATCTTAATGGCTTCTTTCAGAGGAACATTCACATGCATTTTTTCCAAAGCTCCTTCAAGGTCAAAATCAAGGGTAATCTTGTCAGCTTTGGGATTTTTAGGAGGAGGAACTTCAGAAGATTTAGACTGATCACTTGTAGGTTGGCTTGGATTCCTTCTCTGATACACTTGGACTTCTTGCTTCTTTAGCTTCTCTCGTGATTCTTGGTCCAAGTTGTTGATTATTGCTAATCTTGCTACTCAGGATTCTTCCTTCAGGGCTTGTTGGTGTTCCGCATCAGTGATATTTATCTGAGGGAAACCTGAGAAGAAATCAAAGTTGTTGACTTGTTGCTGGCTGGTGTTATAAGGACATCGTTCTCCCAATGTGCTTCACTGCACTCCAGACACCAGGGATTTTCATCAACAACATTTTCAGAGGCTAGAGTATTTGGGACTTCATTTTCATTCTTTGGCTTATAAGTTTGATTCCCCTTTTGGAATGGCCCTTTGAATGGAGGTCTGGGTGACTGGGTCTGGGACTTCTCAAGTCTCACGATTTGGTTCATCATTTCTTCTTGATTCTTCATGATGCTATCTACTGAAGCTTGCAGTTTGCTAATACTGGTGCAGAGATCCGAAGCAGGTTCAACATTGTGCACCACTTTCTGCTTGATGTCTATTTCCCCCCTAGGGTTGGCAAAGGGCTCAATCTTGGATGAAAGGAGATTTACTTCAATCTTTGTTGCAAGCTCTTAGGATTCTTGAATGGATTGAGGGTCTTTGTCTCTGAGGAGATACCCTAATTGGCCATTGAAAGATCTAGTATAGATGTGAACAAGGTAATCATCTTTCGGATGGTGGCTTGGGGGAATTCGTTGGAGCAAAGCTTTAAACATGGTATGAAACTCCTGAATGGATTCATTCTCACGTCTGGCAATGCCATTTAGTCGGGTGAGCAACATGTTCGGATCTTCTTTGATACTCCACCTTCTGAGGAATATTTCTTCAAGTCTATCCATGGTTTTAATGCTTCCATCAGGCAGGCCAAGATACCAACGTCTTGCAACATCATAAAGGGTAGCAGAGAAGAGCTTCATGACCAAGTCTTTAGCATCATCAGTAATGGGGTGAAGCTGAAAAAATGCCCAGAAGTTGCTCATATGCTCTTCGGCACTAGTAGCATCAGTGCCGGTAAACTTAGGCAACCACTTCTCATATTTAGGTGGCATTTGCCTAGGGTAACCAGGTATGGATGACATGTCTAAAGGCTTGAACAAGGTAGATGACCATTGTCTCTGATTGTTGACTGGGTTTGTAGTAACGGTCTGAGAAGTAGACATGTTTAAAGGAAGTCTCTTTCCAAAAAGTGACTTGACAACAGGTGAATTAGTAGGAGGATTCCTTTTGAAAGCTAGAGGAGGGTTATTGAACCTCATTTTGGTTTGTGGAGTCGCCAGATAGTTTTCCTGAAAATACCAAAGAATAGGGGGAAAAAGGTCTTAGTGGAGTCGCCAGGTAAGCTTGTAAGAAAAGGTCTTTGAGGCAAGGCTTACCAAAGATTTGTTGTTGAGGAAGACTGACTCAGTGTTCCCCGGCAATGGCGCCAAAATGTTATCACTTAGTTTGTAGTTTAAGTCAAATAACTAAAGGGTAATGGTCAAACTGGTGTAACAGGAGCTTCCCCACCCACTGTCACCTCGATGGGGGGCTCTTTCTATTTAGGGTGGCTAAACCCAAGGGAGACGTCCCTAGAAATCTGGGGTTTTGAAAGGCAAAGATTTAAAGGATCAAGGCAAGTTTTCCCTTTCACAGATTACCGCCAAGAAGATAGTAAAAAAGAAGATACACCACAGAGGAGGCACCTGTTTGCGAGACAAGGTAACAATAACACTAATACATGCAACAGTGGTTAATACTTCATTAATCAATGACTATCAATATTATATATGAGCACATACAACAGTAATTATTGACAAAGTCAATGATTGCAATAATGACTATGGCTTATAATATTACTTCTCAATAAAAACTGGAAATGATATAGCATTCAATGGAAATAATCAATCCTTCAATTAACTTAATGCATTAAACATCATCAATTGCTCATTTACAAAGGTTGCTGTGTCACTATACTAGAGATGACATCATCTTTCCTTTAGGGTTAGTTTGATAGACAAGGAGGTCAACGTTTTGCAATTTGGCCAATGAAAATTATCAATACATCAATGTCTATCATTAGATGACTAAGCCACAATGTTTTCTATCAACCAAAAGCTCAAAAAGGGCATGACGTCATCATTAATCTAGGGTTAGTGGATGTTAGGGTTGGTTAGGGTTTCAAATTTAAGAGTTTTGAAAAGTTGTTTTGGCACAACAAGCTCAACATTGGAGAGATAGACTAGTGCCTTAGGGTATTATGGAGTTAGAAACAAGGGCAAGATCTCGGGAGGATCAAAATCTAAGGAATGGAGAGTTAGGTTCTATGGTGCTGCAATGGCAGGGCCCTAGAATCAAAACCCTAAGGGGAGGAGGCTCATTCCGGTGGTTCTTAAGAAAGGCCTCATGCTCCTCCCTCTTTCCTTAAATATCCTTGGCAAAATGGCTAGCTTTAAAACACAAATCTAAGGGTGAAGAGTGTTGTAAGAGCAAGGCCCTTCAAACCCTAAAAGTCAAAACCCTAGGTGTAGATTTAACTAG
>ML811933.1:308984-349035 GCA_009831015.1 Picea engelmannii
AGAGGATCATTCAAGCCATGTATACGAAGTGGTATGGTCTAGGGATGTCCAGTCATAGTAAGACCAGGGGTAGGTGTTGTCCGTGGGTGCCTCTGTAGGAGGTGAGCTGTACCTGTCATGGATGCACTTTTTCCAAGCCCCTTTATTGCCTGTATTTTTCATTTATTGCTTTTCTTTCTTTTTTTACTTCAAGGTCAAACCAGAGGACACTGCCTTGGCATGGTGACCAGAGATGACAGTGTTACCCACTGGTATCTTCACAGAAATGATAAGGCTGGCTCGTGATGAGACCCCCTTTCCCTTGGCCATGTAACCAAAGGTCACTGCCCTAGCGTGGTGACCAGATAATGGCAATGTCATACTGCTGGATACCTATGAACATAATGGATCGACTCATGATGAGACCTCCCATCCTCTTGGTTAGGTCTTGTTTTATTATTTTTCTTAGGGTCCCTTTAGTTTCTTATCGAGAGGCTTTTTATTTCCTTCTCGGGGATCCCTGGGCGAAGCATCTCTAGGTTTGATTTCTTATGGATTTTATCTTTTACCAGCTACTTTTACCTCTTGGGCCTTTAGCCCCTTCTTCCCACAAGATAAATTGTAACCCTCAAAAGGTCATCCTAATGGCCGGAATAGGGGAATGGGATGGATGAATGGGAGATAAGATGTAAAATGATAGAATGGTGGGAGCGGACGATGGCTCTGCAAATCCCATTTGGTGGCTAACCAAAACCCATGAATACAAGCTTGCTAAGTCACCCCATTAATCACCCCTAACAATGGTCAAGTGGATTAGTGTAATATCCAAGCAGTCATCAGAAATGAAAGGAACCTAATGCATATATAAGAAGGTTATAACGATCAAACATGACACATACCATGATACTTTGGACCAATTACCTCATGGAGCAAGAGTCCTCTCCGATGCAAGTCCAAGTCGATGGTGATGGAAGCTGCTACTGCTGACAGGAAAAGTCCGGCGAAGAAGAAGAAGAATGGGCCCTCCAGGGCCATGCTCAGGTCAATCCCGCTCTCGGTACTCCATGTCTAGGACCTGTGGGCCTCGAGACATGATCTCCTAGTTATCCCTAGATATCAGGGATAACACCGACCACGATAAAAGAGATGGGGGACTAGACTCCACCAGTTAGGGAAAGGGAGGGCCAATAGTTAAGGAAAGGGCTAAGCTAGAGAGATTAATATAAAAAGGAATATTATATTAATATTTCTTTAAAACATAAAGTATGGATAATTATTTTATCCTAAGTTCCAAAGTTGGGGACAAGTGGACCAAAGTAGCTTCCAACATGAAAAGTGTTAAGTTGGGAACATGCATACATATTGTTGGGACTTAGCTCATTTGGGGAATCCCCCGTCATTCGGACGAGAACCCCCCCCCATTATTCTGAGGAGAATTCTTCCATCAGTCGGACCATCATCATTACCATCATCTCTCACATGATTCCTTCGATCATTCAGCCATGAATACATAACCATTTTCCACTCACGTAGTCGACTACCTTCATACATTCATTTCACTATTCCTGAACGTGTTTCCATAGCCATTTCTTGTTGGTGTACCTGGTTAGCATGGGAGCGGGAGTGAAGAAGTGGGTTGTCAGGCCCGTGGGAAATTGAAGAGGTGGGTTGTCAGGCCCGTGAGCAATTCTTTGAGTGAGAGAATTGTTGAGGATCGATTTCTGAAGGTGCTAAACTGCAACTACAGTGCTCTGAGACTTCCTATCTGGCCTGTTGCTGAAGCCCTGGAAGGGAAGTGGGGCAGCCGAGGGACTGTTGAGAAGATAAGGAGCACACTTCCTTGGGTGGGACAGGCATGTGGGGAATGATAGGTTGTAGGCTATTAGTTGAGTGAGCACCTGAGACAAAGTCTTTCCTATTGTCTATGAGCCTTTAGCCTAGTTAGGAATCCCTTACCTGTGTGGAGTTTAGTCCCAGCTCGGGGGTGACTCGCTATTGAGAGTGATGAATAGTGTAGTCTAAGGCTGGGAGGTTCGTGGACGATCTGCACGCAGTTGCTGACATTCTTACAAGATAAGTACCAATTGTGTGATAAATTTACATGTTGCATTGTTAGTTACGTGCTTATTATATGGGTTTAAGATATGTGTGATTATAACTATCTGTATGTTTATGGGTATTTCCTGTATATGTTGCATGTATGCGTTTACTGTTATTTCAGCGTAAATTCGTGCATATTACGTAAAGTAATTGTCTGTTATGTTTTATTGATAAATCTTCTGCAAGAGTTATGCTTTTATATGTTTTAAATATATGCAGTTCAATGTGTATATATATGTATTTGCATAATTATGTGGCATAGTTCAGTTCATTGCTGGGTATGTCACAGTATGTTTCACAGTGAGAGAATGAAAGTGTTCCCTCGTGTAGCGCACCTTGACCGAGAGATGGTCGGGGAACTTTACAAAATTGGTCCAAGATTCTTGATGGAAATTCATTTTCTAGTTCAAAAAATGGTCCAGGTTGGGTAGTCACCTTCCAGTTCGGAAAGTGGCCCAAGATTTCTAATGGACAGTCATTTTCCAGTTCAGAAAATGGTCTAGATCAGATAGTCATTTTAGTAATGAAAATGGTTTGATAGATTGTTGATGTACCATTCCCCTTGTGGCTAGTGTGGGGGAATGGTCTAGGAAATTAATTCTTATTGGAAGTCACTCTGAGTAGTGGTCAAGAAGAATGGTCCACCTCTCTGGGCAGTCATTCTTTCAAATTTCACAATTGTGAACAGTTACGAATAATGGTCCGCTATATGATGTTGTTGCAGGACAGTCATTTCCATAGGAAATGGTCCAGACAATCGTTCCCTAGGGAAGACTCATTCTCTCCAGGTTGCACTATGATTAGTGTTGGAAGAATGGCCTAGTTAGGTGAATGGTCCAGGTTCAACAATCAGGGAAAATCATTCCCTAGGGCAGACTCATTCTATCCAGGTTGCAGTATGATTAGCGCTAAAATAATGGCCCAATTGGGTGAATGGTATAGGTTCAGAAATCAGGGACAATGATTCTCCTATTCTTGGGAAGAATAGTCCAGACAGCCCATGGATGATGTTTAACTTTTCGAGGGAAGATGGTCTTCCATATCTCACAGATGTGAGTGGAGGAATGGCCCAGATGACTCAGTTTGTATCATGATATTGTTTATGCAGGTTGATATCAGATGATATACTTGTTTTGGAGACTATATGTCTCTGGACAATAGTTGTATGCTACTGTGGTGGATTTTATCCACTGGTAGTGACTATGTGTCACTGGTTAGTAGTTGTGTGCTACTAGGAGTGGTTCTTTACCACTGGATAGTAGTCGTATACTACTATGGATAGAAACACGTGTGTTCTATTGGATGGCATTGTAGAAATTGCATGCTATTATCTGATTTCAATGGATAATACCACTAGTGTTGGAGATGATTACCGGCTAGATGGATAGTCAGTGTGCTGGTGGATAGACATTCTCCATGTGGATAATGGTCTAGGTTGAAAGATTGCTAAAGTATCATGGACTGGTATTTTCCTAAGGCATAGATTGTGGACCGATTAGGAAAATAGTTGTGGAACAATATTTTCTAAGGAATATGGGTAGAGATTGATCTCTATGGTACATATGACCCGATTATAAAATAGTCTGAGACTGCCATTCCTATAGGAATGGTCTCTGTATCCCATGGCGTGGCTTTTAGCATCTCTTAGGACAACTCTTCTTCTAAGACGTATGTCTAGAATAGAAGAATGGTCCTTGTATCACTCTATTGAGTAAGTGACTTACTCAACATCATTCCCAATTAATCAGGTGGATTATGGATTCGAGAGATGATACAATTGATGCTATCAGATGATACAAATAGTGGTGATGTTGCTCATGAGTTGATCTACATGATCATGAGTTAGCCTATGTGGCTATGATGATGCTACCAATAGAATGGTCTGTTTGTGCTCAAGACCATTACCGTTAGATACCTCTCTAGCTAGGAGGGAGTGTACATATTATGGTAGCTCTAGGAGGTATAAGCCTCCATGTGTAACCTCTGACTAGATTAGAATATTTCGGAAGCTAGAGAAACCCTAAACATATGTATAGAAACCCTAGAAGACATGTCAGCTCAATAAAAGAATTAATAATTAACTATTAGCCTCTAAAAGAAGAACTTAACATGGAAAGGAGAAAAAGAGCACTATAAATAGAGGGTGCTTGAGCTCATTTGGTCATACACACTCACACATACAAGTGCTGTGCAAGTTTGGAGGAGTGCAACTAGAGCTACTACAACTGGGATTTTGTTCTTGGTTTCTGGTTTATGGACTTTCTGTTTGGTGCGTTATTCTTAGAGAAAGAGAGATATTCTATCTCTTGGTTATTTGTTGGGTTTGGTTCTTCTTCTGAAATTATTCTATTTGTCAAGGTTATGGTGCTTGGGGGTGGCTGCGTGCCTATGGTTGGGTGACAATATTGAGATATTGTCTATGAAAAAATGAGCATAACTCTTT
This sequence comes from Picea engelmannii, assembly GCA_009831015.1. Taxonomy (NCBI): domain Eukaryota; kingdom Viridiplantae; phylum Streptophyta; class Pinopsida; order Pinales; family Pinaceae; genus Picea; species Picea engelmannii. The sequence continues at coordinate 313,507 of ML811933.1, forward strand.
TATTCTAACATATCCAAACAAACCAAAATTATAAATAACCAATCTTTCCAACAACGGAGGTGGCCTAGCTCTTCCCTCTAGTAGTCAGGTGCATACCTTAGGACCAACATCTTCTGTTTCCATTGCCGGGGATCAGAGTAATGAAGCAATATTTCCCTAGGAGAACAACAACGATCAGATCTGGTTTTTGATGGTGAACAAAATCTAGACACACATAGTGACTGCAATCTTTCACCTGGTGACTCCACAATCAAAGACTCCACTGGAAGAATAATCTGGCTGATAGAAAGTTGAAAGAATTGAAGGGGAAAACTAGGTATTATGTCATAAGTTTCATCCAAGAGCTTATATTCTTTTTCATCAGTTCTTTCCTCTCCTTTCCTTTGTGTGTTAAAATAATAATCCTTTGTTTTGTCTATTCGGATGACCATAAGCCCGTTGTTGTATATCCTTCCTTGAAAGAAGAAGATATTCCCTCTTCCTATATTGTTGATTTTGATCAGATCCCTTCACCTTAGCCTATTGAGAATAATGTTGTACATATTCAAATTTCTGAATATCATGACCAGTCATGTGATATTGTGAATAGTAAATTTCATTTAACACCTCTTGAAATCATTTCTCCTTCTTGTAATCAACTTACTGAAATTCATTCCAGGACTAGGAAAGGTTATAAACCTTTAAAGTTTCCATTTATCCTCCATGATTTTCCTACTAATTTTCTAGATTACCTTCCTAAAGTCAATGGAGAAGACCATGTGACATCCAAGCAACATATGGTTGGTTTCGAGCGATTCACTGACCTCTTACAAATTATCCATGAGGATGTGTTCATGAGGACATTATTTCAGTCATTACATGGAGATGTTGGACAATGGTTTAGAAATTTGAAAGTTGATTCAATAGATTCATGGGTAGATTTTCATGATACTTTACTAGGGTATTAGGGAGAGAAGAAATCCTTTGATCGATACCTAACTGATTTTTATGCCTTGAGAAGGGAGCAGGATGAAGTTGTTATTGTATTCAATAGAATGTTTCATAATTTTTATCTTAATATGCCAATAGAAATTCATCCTACTGAAGTTGATACCATGGTGCATTATACAATAGCACAACACCTTGATCTAGTTATTTTTCTCAAAGAAAGGAAGTCATTATCCTTGCAACATATGTTTGTTGATGAAAAGGAAGTTGAGGACAGTCTTCTGGCTTGTGGCAAACTTCAAAATTAGAGCTAGAATGAACATGAAAATCATTATGAGCAACAGATATCAGATCTCCTTTTTCACTTACTTCAAAATGTTGATGCACTGTCTTCATATTCTTGTTTTTATTCTGATATTATTGAAACTGATTTTCCTACTATATGAGTTGTAGAAAAGTTATATCAGCAAGATGATTTCCCATATACAATAAGAAAAATTTCTAGTTATGTGCAGAAGGATGATTATGATTTAAATTTTCTTGGATATTTTCATCAAGATGATTTTGCAGAGGGTAGTGATCAATTCTTGGAGGAGGAAACTGATGTTCTGGGATACCTTACTGTTGATTTGACCGATCGTATATATAAAGAGATAGTTACTCAATATGATGACCTCGCTGCACATGTTGTTCCTACTCCTGGAATAAATGAAAGTAATCGGTTGCCCTCTGATTTTTATGATACCTTTGCATTGAAATCTGCTGAAGACATTTATGTACAAGACAATAATCAACAATTGCAAGGTAAATTTGTTGCTCAAAATTTTTATGAAGACTAGGATGCTTGTGATAGAAAATTTTTAGATGTTGGCAGCAATACACTAGCTGCATTTGTTATTTCCTCAAATGCTTCTAGTAGTGATGAAATCACTGCTCTCAACTTAAAGGAAGGATATGGACAACGAAATTATGATCTGGGTTTTCATTTGCTTCAACATACTAACACATCAATTTCATATTTGTATTCTTCCCCAGATCCTGAAACTAATAAATCAATTTTTTCTATTCTTGAAGCTAATTATATTGATGATTATCATAAGGATGAATTAATAGAGGATGATGATCAAATTGTTAAGTAACAAATCGTTGGGTCAAAACATATTATTTTTTGTATTCAAGATCAACAACCCTTAGATGTTTATGATGATATTAATAATTTTATGATTTCAAACTCCTATCAAAGTTTTTCATTACAGAAAAAACATCAACAGCCCGAAGCAAGATTTTTCAGTTGTCCTTTCAAGCTTGAAAATTTTCAAACAGATCATGAAGATCGGATTTCTAAAGTTCAATCTATAAAGATTTATGACTTTCAAGAGTTATTTCAGGGAGAGAAAAAAGGATCATTGTTATAACAATGTTGTTGATGAAGTAGATGCTTTGGATAAGGATTATATTTTGGTTGATATGAAGAAGAAATAAATGCTACCTTTTATTCTCAAAGGTGCAAAATGCTCCGATTCTAGCCATAAATTACAAAACACGTCACAACTAAAATAATGTGCTTTCATCAATAAAATGAAGAACCTGCATGAACATATTAGCCATAAAAACCATATTGAGGAATCCATTGTTCTTTCAAGTCATCTTGTTGCTGATATAATAGCTTAGAAAATTATGTTTTTGCATAATGATATTGAAATACAAGAGCGACAAATTCAAGAAATCGGTGAGCCTGGATGTGACATCGTTGAGTCAAAAATTGAAGAAATCAATAATGGAGAAAATCAGTTCATCCATTTTGAACATCAAGAAGAGAAGTATGATATCATCCATGGGACAAAACATATACAGAGGCATCCTTCTCTCTTGGTTCAGTCATAGATTTTTCACGAGTTTCTAGATCTAGTGGCCATTTATATGGAGTTGAACTGGAGCAATAAATTTTATGTCTTTCATTTTGTAAAGCCAGAATTTTACTGTAAGTATGGGCTTCCAAATTGTAGATTGATGTTATATTTTTTAGCTTATTCTTTCCTATTTGTGCTTAAACATGGAGGTCATTTTCAGTTAGTTAATCAGTTTCTCGAGTGGCTTCATTGGAAGTTTCACTTCACATGATCAACTAGTTTTCAACTGGTTAGGAGTAGGTGTATGTATATAACTAAGCTCATTTATGAGAATGAATATTTCAGTTTGATATGGTATGTGATAAACATAATAATGAATCCATAGCCCAATAAAGTCACTAATGTATAGTTGCATATTTGAGTTTCAGTAGAAGTAAGACATGTGATAGGGCTGGTAAACAGAGTAAAGTGGTTGGTGGCAGGGTGGTAGAAATGAAAGAACTAAGGCACACGATCTGTTGTTCTTAGAACCTCACAGGGAGGTGCTACCCCCAGTTGGAGCAAATGCTAAATATTATGTTTTCACCTATCCCTCTATTCCTCCAATCAACCCATCCATATGTCAACCTAGTTTCTACTTAGTTTTTCTTCAATGGTGTGTTGATTCATTTCAATTTGTTTTCATCTTCCTATTTTATTTTTATCATTTATTTTCTCTTTAAAAGGTTAGGACAAGTTATGATTTGAATTGAATAAGTCACATCACCATGGTTATGTCACTTGTTGGGTTACAAACAAGGTAACTTAGGCCTTTTGATGCAAAAAGACACTGATTGCAAGAATGCCCCTATTCTTGCAAACAACAGAAAATGTGTTGTTTTATGAGTTTTAACGTTCAAAAAATATTTAAAATTTTGAATAAGGTGTGTTGGAGCCTCACATGGCTTTGCATCGCTTTGTGAACACAATATCATGCATGTTTCCACCAGTTTATCCATCATTACAAATTTTGTGCTAAGGATCATGCATGTTTATGCCTTGAGTTGTTATTATTGCAGGGTTGTGTGGAGTTTTCATTGCAGATTTGGAGTGAACCTTAAGAAACACATACCCTCGACCACCATTGTCAACAGATGCATCTAGGGCATGATGTTATCACCCTGAGGGTGTTGGAAGTTAAACAAAGAAAAAAGAGGAAGGGGAGACCTCAGGAGTCAAATATGTTGTTGTAAAAATAGAGTACCCTGCATATCTAGAATCCGAAAAAAATGGTGGACTTTGGTCCAAATCCTGAGAAGGAATCCAATGACATAAATCCATATGCAGATTTGGCCCCTGAGCAGGTTCCCCATTATGTCAAACCAGAGATCAAAGGAAAAATGTTAATGATGCATGAACATGTGCGAGAAACTATTGATAAAAAACATGAGAAGACACCCATATATGAAATGAGGCCAAGGAAATACAAGTTGTCCATTGACCTCAATAAACCTATTGTGGAGGAAGAACAAGGGCTCAAGAATGGAAGAAAGGTAAAGACATTGATCAAGCCAAAATTTGAAGCTGACAAGGATATAGATGACAACCACCAGGTGAAATCTATGAAGCAACAAAATGATGGCATGAAGTAGAAAATTTAGAGTCTACAACAAAAAAAATAGGATATTTAAATTCAACAAAATAAGCTAAAGATAAAGTATCAAAATATATAGAAGAAACATCAAAAGGCGTTGCCTGAATTTTCTGAAATACTTTGTTTTTCCCTGTTTTAGTCATTGGCTTTCGGTGCGCCTTCTGAATATCTGGAGGTAAATTTTTGGAAATCGAAAGAGTTTTTTGTTGGGAACGATCCCATTCACAAAAACCTCTCTCAATGTTTACACATGTATCATGTTTTGGAAGAATCGAAGAGATTTTTGAGGCTGTTTTTCCGAGAAATTCGCCAAATACTATGTTTTTCCCTATTTTAGTCATTGTCTTTCAACGCGTCTTATGAAAAACTAGAGGTAATTTTTTGGAAACCGAAATAGGTTTTTGTTGGGAATGATCCCATTCATAGAAACCTCTCTCCATGTTTACACAGGAATCACGGTTTTGGATACCAAAGAGATCTTTGAGGTCTTTTTTCCTAGAAATTCTCCAAATTCTGGGTGATTTTTGTTCTAGTGTTAAAGTTTTGTCTCTAGTTATTGGCGTACATGGGAATCAATGCAAAGTCGACTACCAACTACAAATTTTGAATATTTTTTTATTGCATATTTTACTTCAATTACCAACAATAAGTTCTAGTTGCACTGATAGAATTTTGTTTTCATTTAGTTACAGGTACTGCTACCACTTGTAATAAGTTTATATTATTTGATAAAAACACTGTTTTTTTGTTAAGTTCGAATTGATGAGGAGTTATGGAATGATAGATCAATCTAAATCCACTTAGGTCAAAGAAATGTTTACAAATTGTAATTAAGGAGTGCTATTGAAGTTGTACCTACAAGATCTGATTGAAATCTAGATATTGAACTTCAGAGCTTAGATCCTAGATATGCAATCGAACCCACTTTTGATGAGGATAAATAGATAGATATTTTAATGTAAAGGGGTTCAATTTTTTGGTGGGAGATTAATCTATCAGGACATAGTTTTGGCTTATGAATTGTAAATACCTACAAATATTTCCACTCAGTGAATATAACTTCTGGTGAACAAATTGTCTCCTTTCTCAATATTACTTGTCTTTTCTTCTTATTTGGATGCACATTGAATGTGTTGCAAATAAAATGTTGTTTATCTTTCACCTAATGTGTTTACAACCTATTGATAAATGTGTTTTCAAATACTTTTTTAGGTTTAATACAATGTGTTAGATCTGAAATTTCTAGTTGCAAGTAACAAATTGTATGCTTGTTAGTTTTATCTATTTTATTCTTTCATCTTGTATTTGTTACACCAGCAGGCATGCCACCGGTTAAGGGAAACATTGTGGTGAATGTTTTTAAATTGTCCAACTTGATTTCTATCATTGAAAACCTACCTAATTGCTTACCATCCAAAAAAACCAAAATTATAAAGAACCAATATTTCCAACAACGGAGGTGCCCTATCTCTTCCCTCTAGAAGCTAGGTGCATACCTTAGGACCAACATCTCCTGGCGTTGTTAACGGGGAACAAAGTAATGAAGCAATATTTCCTTGGGAGAACGACAAAGATCATATCTGGATTTTTATGGTGAACAAAAGATAAACACACATAGTGAATGCAATCTTTCACTTGGCGAATCCACAATCAAAGACTCCACTCAAAGAAGAATCCAGCTGATAGAAAGATGAAATAATTGAAGGGAAAAACCATGTATTAGGTCATAAGTTTCCTCCAAGAGCTTATATTTTTTTCATCAGTTATTTCATGTCCTTTCCTTTGCATGTTAAAAGAATCATCCTTTGTTTTATCTATTTGGATGACCATAAGCCTGTTGTTGTATATCCTTCCTTGAAAGAAGAATATCTTCCATCTTCCTATATGGTTGATTTTGATCTGATCCCTTCACCTTAGCCTATTGAGAACAATGTTATTCATATCCAAATTTCTCTAGACCATGACCAGTCATGTGAGCTTGTGAATAATAAATTTCATTCACCACCTCTTCAGATCATTGCTTCTTCTTGTAATCAAATTATTGAAATTCATTCAAGGATTATGAAAGGTTATAAACCTATGAATATGCCATGTATCCTCCATGATTTTCCTCCTAATTTTCTAGATTACATTCCTAAATTCAATGGATAAGACCATGTGACAACCAAGAAACATATGGTTTCTTTCAAGTGGTTCACTGACCTCTTACAAATTATCCATGAGGATGTTTTCATGAGGACATTCTTTCATTCATTTCATGGAGATGTTGGACAATGGTTTAGAAATTTGAAAGTTGATTCAATAGATTCATGGGAAAATTTTCATGATACTATCCTAGGGCATTGGGGAGATAAGAAATCCTTTAATCGATAGCTGACTGATTTGTATGCCTTGAGAAGGGAGAAGGATGGAGCTATTATTGTATTCAATAGAAGGTTTCATAATTTTTATCTTAATATGCCAATGGAAATTCAACCTACTGAAGTTGCTTCCATGGTGCAGTGTATGGTAGCACAACAACCTGATCTAGTTCTTTTTCTCAAAGAAAGGAAGTCATTATCCTTACAACATATGTTTTATGATGTAGAGGAGGTTAAGGAAAATCTTTTGTCTTATGGAAAAATTCAAAATCAGAGCTGGAATGAACATGAAAATGGTTATGAGCAACATATATCAGAGCTTAGTCTTCACTTATTCAAAATGTTGATGCATTGTCTTTAGATTCCCGTTTTTATTCTGATCTTATTTAAACCGATTTTCCTACTATCAGAGTTGTAGAAAAGTTATATCAGCAAGATGATTCCCATATACAATAAGAAAATTTTCTAGTTATGTGTAGAAGGATGATTATGCTTTAAATTTTCTTGAAGATTTTCATCAAGATGATTTTGCAAAGGGTAGTGATCAATTCTTGGAAGAGGAAACTGATGTTCTGGGATACCTTAATGTTGATATGACTGATCAAATATATAAAGAGATAGTTAGTCAAAATGATGACCTCGCTGCACATGTTTTCCTACTCCTGGAACACATGAAAGTATATGCCTTCCCTTTGATTTTTATGATACCTTTTCTTTGAAATATGTTGAGGACAATTATGTACAAGACAATAATCAACAGTTGAAAGGTAAATTTGTTGCTCAAAACTTTTATGAAGACTAGGATGCTTGTGATAGAAAAAATGTAGATGATTGCAACAATACACTAGCTGCATTTGCCATTTCCTCAAATGCTTCTAGTAGCGATGAAATCACTACTCTCAACTTAAAGGAAGGATATGGAAAACAAAAATCGTATCTGGGTTTTCATTTTCTTCAACATACTAATGCATCACTTTCAGAGTTTTATTCTTCCCCGGATCCTGAAACTAATAAATCAAATTTTCCTATTCTTTAAGATAATTATATTGATGATTATCATAAGGATGAATTAGCAAAGGATGATGATCAACTTGTTAAGAAAAAAATTATTGGGTCAAAACGTCTTGTTGTTTTTATTCCATATCAACAAATCTTAGTTGTTTATGATGATATTCAAAATTTTATGATTTCATACTCCTATCAAAGATTTCATTACATGAAAAAAAACATCAACAGTCTGAAGAAAGTTTTTCAGTTGTCAATTCAAGATTGAAAATTTTCAAACGGATCATGAAGATCAAATTTTTGAAGTTCAATCTATAAATATTTATGACTTTCAAGAGTTATTTCAGAGAGAACAAAAAGATCAGTGTTATAACAATGTTGTTGATGAAGTAGATGATTTGGTTAAGGAGTATATTTTGGTTGATATGCATAAGAAAGAAAGGCTACCTATTATTCTCAAAGGTGGGAAATTGATGTGCAAAACCTCCTTCTACCCTGGGGATTTTGTGACCTCGTGGTCTTGGATCTTTAAATTCCTTGAACCGAATTGGTTCTTCAGGCCTTCAACATACCTTGAGAAATTTATACACTCACACAGGTCCCCTTGATGTCTCTTGCAAGTTCAGACTCCTTGCAATTTCACTCTTCAACGCTTGGAAACATTAGTTATGGGTTCTAGTCTCTTTCTAGACTCCTTCCCCTTAACGTGACCACGGGCTATAACCTCGAGCCAATAGTTCGCCACTCCAAGCTCTGGAAATATTGAAACTTCTTCTCTTGTTTCCTTCTGAAACAACTTCCTCCAAATTCACGGGTCTCCACCATGCATCTCCCTGGATCTAACGGTCCAACTATGTCTCAGGTTTCGCAACTTCGTGAAAATTCACTCACTCCAGACTTACTTCCTTCGAGTCTTTAACTCCCAGATTCTTTAATCTTTTGTCATGTGCCTTCTCACAGCCAACGATTAAGATTCACCTCATGAGCTTGTGACTTCGACGATTTCACCTTTCAATACCTCGAAGCATCTCGAACATCGACCTCCGAAATACCTCATGACTAAACTTTGTGCAGCTACTCCCAGATCTGGCGGTGTGGAACAATCCTATTCCCTTCTGGATGGATCTCGCTTTTCTAATTCTGGGAAATATCAAAGGACTCCTTATAATATTTCTCATCGTTCTCCCTCCTAAGCTTGTTCTTCCTCAAACCTTTTCTCCCTTTGAATACTCTGCTCGACACTTAGTCGAATCTCAACCTGTGCATGCCTTGCAATAGGTTCTCTTTTGAAATCCAACCACTCCATGGACAACTTTAGCTACTCCTCCTGAGATTCTGAGTCATCAGGCTCAGTCACACACTCCTTTTGGACGTGCTTTCCTCAAACTATCTCTCCAGAATTTTTTGAGTCAAAATGGACTCTGTCATGCACACCTTGCAGACGCTATGCACCCCTTACACAAATAAGTTCATGTTATCTCTTCTGAGCTTATGTGTCGAAACATACTCTGTCAACGCACTCCTTGCGGACGCCATGCACACTTTCACTTGCTCGTGGAAGAGAAACAATTGAATCTTATCTAAATCCTCATAAATTCATGCATTTAACCATGTAAATTCATAAATAGACACAAGAACAAGAAACAACAGAGAATTCCAAACAAACAGAAAGTCTGCCATTCATTCATTTGGATAGATGCATCCACACCATGCATTTGGGACAATTCTCCTATGTTATATTCATTCAACTGAAATATACACATGTTCATACACTGCTTCAATAACTTCTATAGCAACTATCTGTAGCTTATCAACAACCCATCAACTTTAGCAACAACGTATACAATAGATTCAACAACCTTCTCTAGGAAACAATACAAAGCTTTATACAAGAGGGATCTTCGAGCTCATCCCTCCAACTACTCTAAATCTATCCTATCGAATTAAAATCTATGAACTACTAATATTTATTAAAATAAATATTTGTGATAGACAAATCAGATCGAGCACATCGAATCTGTATTGCACTCAACTACATTAAAAGAAAATGCATTCTCTGATGTCTTCATGAACCATCCATCTCTACAACATATAAGATGTTCTTTAATTACAATTCTTTTCAAAATATTTGCATGATACACATTCTTCAAAATTTAAATTTCTTCAAAATGTGTGTTAGTGCACCTAACTGTTTTTCGCTTGTGCTTTGCTGGTTATGCTTCTACATCATACTCCTCTGGATGAAAAATTCATGGACTCTTGTCCATGAGCTCCTAGACTGACCTTCCATGCTTCTGGATGTCTTCTTCACTTACTGAGCTGACATCTTCTATTTTTCATCCTTTCCACTTTACCAAATATTCAAAATATGTTTTCCTTCTGGTCTTCTTACCAATTCACCGATCTATGATTTGCTCCATCTGCGGATTCTCTGCTACATGCATCTACTTTTTCCACTGGATATCCTTCTGATCTTTGGGTCCTTCAACTCCATCTTCCCTGTAAGGAAACAGGTCTATGATCTTGAATATGGGTGATATACCCACATCTCCTGGCAGCTTTATCTCATAAGCATTCTCACCAAATTTTCTTAGGATTTTGCATGGTCCTATCTTCTTCAACTTTAGTTTATTATATGTTCCTCTTGGAAACCTCTCCTTCCTAAGATGTTCTAGAACTTGATCTAGAAATTCAAATTGAAGTTTCCTCCTCTGTTGATCAGCTCTGCGTTTGTATTCAATGCTTCTCTTCTTCAACTGCTCCTTGATCTAATTATGAAGTTCCTGCATCTCTGCAGCGAAGTCTTCGGCTCCAGCACCCCTAAATTCACTCTGCTCTAGATATATTAACTCTTACACTCCCCTCATATTCATTCCATACACTATTTGAAATGGACTCTTTCCAGTACTTCTATTCACTGAGTCATTATATGCAAACTCTGCTTGTGCTAAAATCTGATCCCACTGGCTATGGTGTTCAGTGACCAAACTTCTTAGAAAATATCCTAAGCTTCGATTCACCACCTCAGTCTTTCCATCCGTTTGAGGGTGATATGCAGAACCAAAGGGAAATTTTGTTCCCAGATTTTTCCACAATGTTCTCCATAAATGACCAACAAATTTGGTATCCCTGTCTTAAACAATACTCCTGGGCAATCCATGGAGTCTTACAACTTCCTTGAAAAACAAGTTAGCAACATGCGTTGCATCACTAGTCTTCTGGCATGGGATGAAGTGTGCCATATTTGAAAATATGTCAACTACCACAAATATGGAATCACTTCCTCTTTGTGTTCTTGGCAATCCTATCACAAAATCCATGCTTATTGCATCCCAAGGCCTCTCCGGAATAGGCAATGGTTGATACAACCCAATATTCTGCTTCTTCCCCTTTGCATACTGGAAAATCTTACGTTTGTTCACACACCTTTTTCACGTCTTCTCTCATACTTGGATAATAATATAAACCATTCAATTGTGAAAATGTTTTCTCATGGCCGAAATGTTTGGCTAGACCTCCACTATGCTTTTCCTTCAACAAATTCTCCCTCATCAAACATTTTGGTATGCATAATTGACATCCTTTGAACAACAACCCATCCTGAATCAGATATTCAACCCACTGGATTCTATCTCTGAGCATAGGATTTTCACATGCTTCATATGCCTTCTTGAAATCTGGATCACTATGATACATTTCCTTAAGGTGGTCAAACCCCAAGGTCTTCACTTGAAATTCCTGCAGAATTAGACATATCCTGCTCAATGCATCAACAACTTTATTAGCATTACCAGAAATATGTTTAATGAAAAAGGTGAAATTTTGCATAAACTCTATCCACTTAGCATGTCTCTGGTTTAACTTCTCTTGTCTGGTTATGAATTGTAAAGCCTTGTTATCACTATACAAAACAAATTCTTTTGGAATGAGATAGTGCCTCCACTTTTTCAAGACTTGAATTTGGCATAGAACTCTTTATCATATGTCGAGTATTTTCTATTAGCATTGTTCAACTTCTCACTGAAATATGCAACAGGTCTATTATCTTGGCTCAAGACCGCTTTGATTGCAACCCCACTCGCATCACATCTCACCTGAAATGTCTTCTCGAAATCCAACAATACCATAATTGATTGTTTCGTTATCTTCTCTTTCAATATATTGAATCTCTTCTTAGCCTCTTTGTTCCATTTGAAAGACTTATGTCTCTTCTTCACTATATCCATCACTTGTGCACCAATCTCACTAAAATTTCTGATGAACTTTCGGTAAAAACTTGCTAATCCATGGAAGATTATTACCTCAAATATATTCCTTGGTGATGACCATTCTCTTATTGATTTCACCTTCTCGGGATCCATCTTCAATTCGTTCGAAGAGATCACAAAACCCAAATAAATGAGTTATGTCTTCATGAAAGAGGATTTCTTTAAATTTATCAGCAGCTTCTCCCTCTGTAACCTCTTCATCACTAATGTTAAGTGCCTTAGATTCTCTTCCTTAGTTTGACTGAAGACCATTATATCATCCAAATATACAATCACAAAATTGCCAATAAAATATTTCAACACTTCATTCATCAACCTCATAAAAGTACTCGGGGAATTTGTTAATCCAAACGACATAACAAGCCATTAATACAATCCCTCATTTGTCTTGAAGGTTGTTTTCCACCCATCACCTTCTCTCATCCTTATTTGGCGATATCTACTTTTCAAGTCTATTTTTGAAAAATAGTTCGCTCCACTTAAACAATCCATTAAGTTATCCATCCTCGGCAATGGAAATCTATACCTAATGGTGATCTTATTTATGGCCCTTGATTCTGCACACATTCTACATCCTCCATCCTTCTTCGGACTCAACACAGTTGGTACTGCACATGGAATCAAGATTTCTGTGACCAAACCTTTGTCTAACAGATCCTGAACCTGTCTTTTCACCTCCTCATTCTCTTGAGCTGTTAGTATGTACGCTACTTTTTTTGGAAGGATTTCTCCTGGTATCAAGTCAATGTGATGGATGATACTCCTTATAGGTGGCAATGAGCTCGGCAACTCATCCACTACTATGTTAGCAAAATTTTCCAACAGCTCCTGAATTTCCTCAGGCAAATCCTCCATAGAGGTACTTGTAAGGATAACTTTCAGCTTCCTCACTACAACAAAATGCATCTCCTATTCTTTCTTAACTTCACTTAGGAGTTCTTTCCCACTCATGAGAAGTATACTCACGTTGGCTTCTTCCTTCACTTTCTTCTCTTCAATTGGCAGAAACATATGTGTCCTACCATTCTTTTCCAAGGTATAAGTATTTGTTCTCCCATCATGAATGAAATTGTTGTCATACTGCCATGGTCTTCCCAACAAAACATGACATACATCCATGGGAATCACATCACATAGAATTTCATCTCTATATTCTCCTATTTTAAACTCAACCATGCATTGTTTAGTGACTATTACCTGATGACCTTTCTGCAACCATGAGACTTTATACGACATTGGATGTATATTCATATCCAGCTCCAATTTCTCCACCATCTCTATGGATACTAACTTATCAGTGCTCCCACTATCAATTATCACCTTGCATAATCTGTCTTTAGTCTTGCAAGATGTCCTGAACAAATTATTCCTCTGCATTGGATTTTCAACCTCTGGCTCTAGCTTTGAGAGAAATTTCTTCATCATCAAAGATCTCCCATCTTCTGCACCTTCTGCCTCAACATCTCTCTTATGAACTTCCGAAATGTGAGATTCACCTCCTTATTTATTCCTCTCGGGACATTCCCAAGACATGTGTCCTACCCTTCAATAGGCATAACACTTTATCTCACCTCCTCTACCTCTTCCTCTTCCTCTAGGAAAAGAATTTCTACCACCACTCTACCTTCCTAGGGAACTTCCTCCTCTCTCAGAGTGACTATGTGGTTTCTCCGCCTCACCTTTGGGATTATGTGCCTTGTCATGGGAAACTCCTTTGCCTATGTTCTGACTTCTACCTTTGTTTTGTTGAGTTTTCTTCCTAGCCAACTTCTCCTCTGCTTTCAGCACAATATGGTACACATCCTCTAATGTCCTTACTGTCATCATATTGATCTCATCCTGGATTTCATATCTCAGGCTGTTGATGTACCTGGAAATGTCTTCCTCGTCTCTCTATTTTTGTCTAGCCCTGATGTTCAGTCTGTAGAACTCCTTCGTGTACTCCTTCACAGTCATTCCTTTCTATCTCAGGTTCTGTAGTCTCCTGAATAGATTTATCTAGTAGTCCTTGGGTATGAATTTCGGCTTTAGCTTGGCTACCATTCTATCCCAGCTCTTAATATTTTGTTTTCCTTTGCTTCTCCTGTCAGCCTGTAGTTCATCCCACAACAGTGCTACATGTCCTTTCAACCTGGTGACATCATGTTTTACCTTTTTCTACTCATCGAAATATTCATAGTCGAAATACTTGTCCATTGCTCATATCCAATCAAGCAATTCTTCGACGTCTAAATTACCTTCATACATTGGGATGCCTATCTTCACTCTAGCTCCCAACTTAACAACCGCTTTCAACAAGCGCTCTTCCAAAAAATACTCTGCTACATCTTCTTCGACTTCCACTTCTTCATTTTATGCATCATTGATGTCTCCAACATCAAGTGTTCTCCTTTGCGTTATTTCCATGGCATCCATCCTTTCTCTAATTTCTCTCATCTCCCTTTCCATAGCTCTATTTTCTACGGGTGGCTCTGCACATCTCCTGTGTGGAATTGTGTTGATGTATCTGATACCACTCGATGATATTAGCCTACTTCTCTGTCTCCTTTACCTATAGAAGTCAATTATGTATCTTCTCTAATACCACTTTGATATGCACAACCCCCTTCTACCCTGAGGATTCTGTGCTACCTCCCAGTCTTGGATCTTTAAATTCCTTGAACCAAATTGGTTCTTCAGGCCTTCAACAGACCTTGAGAAATTTATACTCTCACAGAGGTCCCCTTGATGTCACCTGCAAGTTCAGACTCCTTGAAACTTCGCTTTTCGATGCTTGGACACACTAGTTGTGGGTTCTAGTCTCTTGCTAGACTCCTTCCCCTTAACGTGACCGCGGGCTATAACCTCGAGCCAACACTTTGCCACTCCGGGCTCCAGAAATATTGCAACTTCTTCTCTTGTTTCCTTCTGAAACAACTTCTTCTGAATTCATAGGTCTCTACCACGCGTCTCCCTAGATCTAATGGTCCAACTATGTTTCGGGTTTCGCGACTTCATGAAACTTCACTCACTCCACACTTACTTCCTCTAATTCTTTAACTCACAGATTCTTTAATCTTCTACCACGTGCCTTCTTGCAGCCAATGGTTAAGATTCACCTTGCGATCTCGTGACTTTGGTGATCTCACCTTTCAATACCTCGAAGCATCCCGAACTTGGACCTCTGAAATACCTCATGAGTAACCTTCGTGCAACTCCTCCCAGATATGGTAGTCTAGAACTATCCTAGTCCCTCCTATATGGATCTCTCTTTGCTAATTCTGGAAAATCTCAAAGGACTCCTTCCTTATAACATTTCTCATTGTTCTCCCTCCTGAGATTTCTCTTCCTCAAACCTTTTCTCCCTTTGAATACTCTGCTCGACACTTAGTTGACTCTCAACCTGTGCATGCCTTGCAATAGTTTCTCTTCTGAAATCCAACCACTACGTGGACAACTTCAGCTACTTCTCCTGAGATTCTGAGTCAATAGACTCGGTCACACACTCCTTGCGAACGATCTTTCCTCAAACTATCTCTCCAGAACTTTCTGAGTCAAAATGGATTCTGTCACACACACCTTGCGGACGCTATGCACCCCTTACACACATAAGTTCACGTTATCTCTTATGAGCTTATGAGTCGAAACAGACTCTGTCAACGCACTCCTTGTGGATACTATGCACACTTGCACTTGCTCATGGAAGAGAAACAATTGAAGCTTATCTAAATCCTCATAAATTCATACATTTAGCCATGTAAATGCATACATAGACACAAAAACAAGAAACAACAGAGAATTCCAAACAAACAGAAAGTCTACCATTCATTCATTCATTCATATAGACGCATCAATACCACACATTTGGGTCAATGCTCCTCTGTTATATTCATTCAACTGAAATATACACATGTTCATACACTGCTTCAATAACTTCTACAACAACTATCTGCAACTTATCAACAACCCATCAACTTTAACAACAACCTATACAATAGATTCAACAACCTTCTCTAGGCAACAATACAAAGCTTTATACAAGAGGGATCTTCGAGATCTTCCCTCCAACTACTCTAAATCTATCCTATCGAATTAAAAGCTATCAACTACTAATATTTATTACAATAAATATTTGTGACAGATAGATCAGATCAAACACATCGAATTTGTACTGCACACAACTACATTAAAAGAAAATGCATTATTTGATGTCTTCATGAACCATCCAACTCTACAACATTTAATATGTTCTTTAATTACAATTCTTTTCAAAAGATTTGCGTGATACACATTCTTCAAAATGTGCACTACTGCGCCTAACTATCCTCCGCTTATGCTTTGCTGGCAATGCTCCTGCATCAGAAATGCTCTGATTCTAGCCATAAATTACAAAGCACATCACAACTAAAATCATGTGCTTTCATCAATAAAACAGAGAACCCACAGGAACATATTGGCCATAAAAAAAAGATTGAGGAATGCATTGATGTTTCAAGTCATCTTGTTGTTGATATAATAACTTAGAAAATTTTGTTTCTTTATAATGATATTGAAACACAAGAGCAACAAATTCAAGAAATCGGTGAGCCTGGATGTGACATCGTTGAGTAAAATTTTTAAGAAATCAGTAATGGAGAAAAGCAGTTGATTCATTTTGAACAACAAGAAGAGAAGTATGATATCATCCACGGGACAAAAAATATACAGAGGAAACCTTCTCTCTTGGTTCAGCCATAGGTTTTTCACGAGTTTCTAGATCCAGTGGTGTTATAACCCAAAAATGCTCTCCATATGCATATATGGCATTTTCCCACTCTACTTACCAAAATTTACCAATTCATTGTTGAGAAACCTTCTTAAAAACTAATTTTTTGAGCATGTACGCATTCTACTGCATTACTGCCCACGTATGTATGATAGTTACATGATATACAACTTGCATACATATGCTAGCTGCACTTAAACAAATCACATATGCCTCAAAAAGTTGCAAAACATAAAACGTTGTAAGGAATTTGGTGGAGTTTACGGAATATCGAGGGTTTTCCAACCAATTTACCTCTTGCAGACCATCACCCAACCGAATAAATATCCTTTTGTCATATAAAAGGAGGTGTTGGGGTCTCATTATTACACCAAGCATTAGAACAAGGAAACTCAGTCCATTTTCCTTCTCCCACTTCTTCCAAGCTTTTGCATCCCTTTTTTTGAGATTTGGCCTCAACAGTCCCCTTCTAGTCTTTCTCCTATGCAATCCATTTCCTTCCCTTGAAGAGAATATTTGATTGTGAGAATAGGCCTCAAGATGGTGCACTTGGAGCAACAGTAGAGGAGCCTGGACCTAGTTCGCGGAGCGGTCAACCGACATAAAGGTTGTAATTTTCCAATCATTGCTAATTGAATAAAATAATATTATTTATTGTCCCAATACATGTATATTTATGTGTTTTTCTTTGATTTATGCATGAGGTTTAATGTCTAACCCTAACATGGATGGTTAAAATAGTAGATTTGTAGCATATTTTCCTATTTGTTTTGCAGGTCAGCTTTGGGAGGAGACTAAAAACGAAGGAGCTACAAAGGAGAAAAGTGTCTTCATCAAATGTTGGACTTGAGGTACTTTTATTAACCCATTTCTCTGTCTTTTTATCATTCTGTTGTTATATAGTTTGGGATAGTTTTGGAACTAGATAGTACTTTATAGCGGTCACGCACTAGTAAATTTGGGTCATTTTTCGACAGCCATTTCGATTCTCTTGCGATTTTATGTCATGGAGAGTGCAAAGAATCTTGACCCCCTCAAATGTCACATCATATCCCATCGAACGTGCGATGAACCTGGAATAACGTTGCAAGAGAGACGACCAATGGACGTCATCGCAAGAGAGATGACCGAAAGACATCATCGCAAAAGAGACGACTGATGGACGTCATTGCAAGAGAGACGACCTACATAGCCATCGTAAGGGAGACAACCTACGTAGTCATCACAAGAGAGATGACCTAGGACAATCGTCGCAAGAATGACAATCGAGGAATATCATCGCAATAGAGATGACCTAAGACAATCGTCACAAGAGAGACAACCGAGGAAGATCGTTGCAAGAGAGACAACCGAGGACAATCGTCGCAAGAGAGACAGCCGAGGACAATTGTCTCAAGAACGACAACCATGGAAGATCGTCACAGGAATGAAAACTGAGGAAGATTGACAACCGAGGATAGTCGTCACAAGAATGACAACTTAGGAAGAGAATCACAAGAGAGACGACATATATATATATATTGACTGGAAGGTTAAAAAGGGAACAAAGCAGCTAAATTTGGTGAAGAAATAAATTAGAACGGGAACTAGTAACTTTGATCATGATCCATAAGAATCGATGACCAGGAAGCATTGCGAAATTTGAGGTTGTGCAAGGGGTAATTCAGAAGGGTGGTTCCACAATCCAAATCACGGTTTCGATTGAGGACTACGTGTCAGCATCGGGTTAATTGCAGAATGACAAGCGGGTTGTTCCAAAACCACTGGTCCACATCTCCACAAAACAAAGATGAGAAAAGATTGAATATCATTCTGAAAGGGGAGAGTTGCAAAATAAGTTTCAATTCAGCTTGGAATTTTCACAATAACTTATTTTCTGGGATGTTTCATATCGTAAAATTTTGAGACGAAGGTGAGATATCTGAAAACATGTGATAAAAATTTCAGAAATTGGTTTTCTATACTTTCTGAGATATTCCCTAACTTCCATAGGGAATATATCAAAAAGTATAGAAAACCAATTTCTGAAGTTTTATCACATGTTTCCATATATCTCACCTTCGTCTCAAAATTTTATGATATGAAACATCCCAGAAAATAAGTTATTGTGAAAATGCCAAGGTGAATTGAAACTTATTTCACAACTCTCCCCTTTTAGAATGATATTCAACCTTTGTTATATTTTGAAGAAGAATCGTTATCCCTCTTTTATACTTATTTTTTCTCTAAAAGTAATAAAACAATAAGGCTTCTTGTTAGAATTAGTTCTTAGAGAACTTAACACTGTGAATTACTTTTACCTGTTGTCTCGGGAGGCTAGGAATTTCGTTTTATTGGGGCACTTCCCACAACACCTTTTCTTCCTCGAAGGATATGAGTTGTCGAATCCATTGTGTCTACATCATAAAATACGTTAGTACACACGGTTGGAGACCTAGTGGATCTATCCTTACAATAAAATAATTATCGCTTTGGATTGATTCCTAATACCCCTGAAATAACTCCTCTTGCAAGCAATCATTCTAATAATCAGGGGTATTAATAACCCAAAGAAGAAGAATCATATACATATTAAAAAGCCTTATACCAAGAACCAAACCACATGGAACATAATAACAACAATAATAACCAACTATGGTTGGATAGGTATGCCTTGGAATAACCTGGTCTGTTACACCACTTACCCAAACATCTAGAGAAATTACTTCTAAAATATGACCTAGAAACATTCGGATCCCCCAAAGATCATATTAAGAAGTTTATTATTTTTATTAGGTTAATGAATGTACAACATGAGGATATGGTATGTTGAATTTTTCCTTATGCTTTTGAAAACTTAGCCTCCACTTGGTATTTTAATCTACCTATTAGATCTATAACAAATTGGACCAAGTTTCAAAAGGATTTTCTAGATAATTTTGGAGAGGAAACCACTATTGGGGAATTAATGGTCGAGTTATTTGCTCCTACCATGGGGCCCAAAGAAAAGGTCAAGGATTTTGTGTTGAGAAAACACTTATACTGAGAGGGAGGGGGGGCGGGTGAATCGATATAAGATATTTTTTTTTTCTTTTTCAAACATTCATCAACCATATGAAAGAAATAACATATGAGATATATTAACTACAGAACATGGAACACACGATTTATGTGGAAACCCTTTTGAGAGAAAACCAAAAACATCTTGTTTATAATTCTTTGTAGGCACCAACGTACTGTTACAAATATTTATAGGCACCAACATACTGGAGAAACCAATCCCCACTGGTATAAACCCTGTTAGGCACCAACCTACTCTTACAGATCTTCATAGACACCATTCCCTAAGCACCACCTCATCAAGAGACACCAATCTCTTTGTTTGAGTACCACCAATGCTCAAGTAACAATTTGTTATTTAGTACATATAACTTAGTAAAAAAATGATAACATTCAAATTACCTTCACTGAGTCTTCTTGCTACTTCATCCTTCACTAGGTCTAACCAAAATTTGAATTTCCAAATGAAATTTATGGTAACTTTCCAAAGCTTGTTATTTTTGGCCTCTTCCCAAGAAAGAAATTGCACAACATGGCACGTATCCAATTTTTGAAATGGTATTCTAAATTTTTTACTTGAGGTACTTCGGTACATCTCCTCAGATCCTTTAAAATTTCACAGTCTGAAAAGTCCCAGAAAAAACGTTATAAAGAAAATGCCAAGTTGACCTATTTGAAACTGATTTCAGGACCATTTAGAAACCATAAATTCCATAGGGTATATCTTAGAAGGTATATCGAACCAAATTATGAAATTATTACCTAAGGTACTTTTGTATGTCTCCTGAGATCCCCAGAAATTTCAGTCTTAAAAGTCCCAGAAAATAAGTTATAGTGAAAATTCCAAATTGACCTGTTTGAAACTAATTTTAGGACTATTAATAAACCCTAACTTGCACAAGGCATATCTCATGAATTATAGTGAACCAACATCTACCCAAATATTTTTCCTCCATCTCCTCAAAATTTCATGGTATAAAACATCCCAGAAAATAAGTTATAGCGAAAATGCCAAACTGACCCATTTGAAATTGATTTCAGGAGCATTAAGGAACACTAACTTCCATAGGGAATATCTCAAAAAGTATACCAAACCAATGTCTGAAATTTTGACCACATATATCCAAAGATCAAAATAAGTTGGAACCTTTGGGAAGGCCTTTGTTGAAACATACAAAAGATAAGTGGAAGAATCCATTTTCAGTGAGTCCTGACACCTTAAATGTTAAAAGATAGCCACATTAAGTGGAAATCATAACTATGGAGTGAACCCTATGCAATACAGTAAGAGAATACTCTGAAATTGTATGTTGTGTCTTTAATTTTTTTCATTCTATATTTATATTATTTTTCTTTGTCATGGTTACGATATGCTTCATTCACAAAAGATATACAAAGTTACAAACACAAATGAATGCAAACCTCAGTTAACGTGTAGGGAAATTAAAGTGGAAAAGAATT
Organism: Picea engelmannii; assembly: GCA_009831015.1. NCBI lineage: Eukaryota > Viridiplantae > Streptophyta > Pinopsida > Pinales > Pinaceae > Picea > Picea engelmannii. The sequence continues at coordinate 334,794 of ML811933.1, forward strand.
TCCAAAAATCCTGACATATTGACATAAAAACATTAAGCATTTGGCTGCAATATGCATTGCATTGAAAAGCTATAGAATTTACCTTTCAATTATTTTACCACTCCGTAATTTCTTTAGGCTGAGAAAAGAAACCCATAGGTAACCACAAACCAACTTTAGAAACTGGAATCTAACCCTTCCAGTCTCAAAGAGGGCTCTCTCCCAAATCAGTCACTGAAAGGACTGATTTGATTTTTGTTCCTTGAGGTTAGGTCCTTGTAATGTGAATAAATTTTTGGATGGGATTTGATGTTTATGCCTGTGAGAAATCCATTGGGCATGGAGTCAAAAGGTTGAAGCTTATGAATATGTGGGTAATCTGTAAATTAATGGGAAAACACAGAGGCAAGATAAACACTAACTATGTGCTAGTTTAATTTAAATATCATTGTTGAAGAAAGGACGGAAGCAAAACATAAATCAACACTTTAAGAAATCCGATTTTGAAATTTCTTAAATTGTTTTAGTAGAAGAAAACATCATTGATATTCTAAACTATGTGATAGAGCATCAACATGATGAATTTTGAAAAAATATTTTAATTGAATATCATTCATATATGGAAAGATAGCAATAAACTGAAAAAAGAACATACACTGAAGTGAACATGATACACAGTCACTGGCACATGAATCTCTGAAGCAAAACTGGATCCCAGAAGCCTTGGATCACCCAACTTTATTAATTCTTCGGGAAAATATTACAGTACAAAGACTCTCAGAATACTCAATTCATCAAAATTTCTCCTACCCTTTGTACATTATGTGTTACAATATTCATAAAAAAGTAGTAGTTCGGAAAATCAGGTTCCTTGAGATATTTCAACAACTTTATCCTTATCTTCGCCCCTTTGACCTTGGTAGTGTCTTAATCTGATTGGATGATGTTTGGACCCATACTCCATTGACAACTGGATGGTCATTTACTAGGAACTGGAAATTACATTTAGTTTTACCCAATCTTACTATTTCCTTCCACTGTAATTCAGAAGGAATATCATAATCCATCATTTATTTTATTAAAATTTCCAAATTGATACAAGAGGCATACGACATTACAGACAAGCCTAATTTTATTATCTTAAATTTATTCAAAATTTCAAAATCTATGGCTAACATTTCTACCACAGTTTCCCCCTTTAAAATTTCATCTAAGTCTTCAAACCTATAGTCATCCATCCTCGCTTGTGTCAAGAGTGCATTGTAGGATTCTTGTTCATGTAACTTTCCCTTTCCATCCTAGAATGATGGAATACCTTTGATAAATAGTTCTTCAAACAAATACTTAAAAATATGAACACTCTTTTCCAACCGGGCTTCTTTATTCTGGACTAAATTCGAGAGGTTGTGCTTGGTTATGATTCTTCTAGCCCATATTATCAAAGAAGTTCTATATTTGACCCCAATTGTCTACAAACTTGATGAAGGCACTATATTAAGGAGATTGATAGTGTTCTGGGCCCATTCTGTTGGTCTTTTTGATAAAGTTTCATTAATAACTTTGCATATTTGTTTAGCCAAAACTCCAATGTTGTCCTCATCATTAACATAATTTAGATATGTCCTAAGTTTTGTAACCTGAACTGATATGGAGTCCCAAATGATGTGTTTGGCTCCTTGTAACAAACATTTTCCTTTAATATTGATGTTTATCTTATTCACCTTTTCATGAAGGATTGCCTTTTCCTTTTTAAGTTGTGATACACTTTCATTCCTTTTTTTGCCTCTTGTTCAATTTTCTTCATATTATCTTTCAATTCTTTTATTTACCCATCCTTTAAGCTAACATGATACATTTCCTGGACATTGTCTTCAGTGCCTGATTTGCTTTCAGTAGCAGAGGGTGTAACAGAGGGTACAACAGAAGACAAAGCTATGACTATAGTTTCCATTTCTTTCTTTTCTTTTGACCATTCTAATTTTTCCTTTCCCAGTTGCAGAAATTTAGCCTAAAAATCTAGTGATTTCTTCTTGAAAGCTTCCTTTTCTTGTTTCAATGCTATAAGTTCTGCAGTCTGTGGATGCTCTGTAGCAGGCATTTTCAACTTTTTTTTCAAGCTGAGAATCACTTTGTCTTTCTCATCTAGCAAGGCTTTCAATGCTTTGGGGCCATCAGCTTCAAGTTTCTTTATTTGAATCTTCCATGCTTTACTTTTTGTTTTTTCTTGGCTGAGATGACCTTCAAGCTTGGCACCTAGTGATGTTAAATTTTCATTTTTCAAATTGAAATTTAAATAATATGAATATATTTGGTCACTAGTTTGCTTGTGGAATTGAACCTTGTCCGGGGAAATGATATTATCATACTTTATTTTGATCTCAGAGACCTTATCTTCTTCTACTATGGAAATTTTGAATGTTTTCATTTTTGTGTCTCTGACTGTGAATAATGAAGACTTGTGCTGGGAATCTTTCTTTACCTCATGCATTAGATTCATTATCTCACTTAGTGACTCCTTTCTTTTTTTCTTCATACCATTTAGATAAATCTTCCTTTAACTAGTAGGATTCCTTTAAGGCCTGAGCAAAATAGTATTTTTGGCTATGGAAGGCTCCTGAACTACCTTCACTTTCCAATTGATCAGCTCTGGATTCAATTACACTTGTGCCATGCTCCACCATGTATAAACCTGTTTGTTCTTTAGGCCCTTCATCCTCCAATTCTACATACTGCTATGTCTGGATGGTTTTAATTTTTTTTCTGGCAGTGTGTTCAGGGTCTATGTCCATTGCCTCTGAAACAATCCTCTTACTCTATGTACTAGCTTTTGGAACCTTAATTACCACCTTTGGAATACTCTATTGTGTTTGTGCATTTTGTACAGGGGCTTGAACATCCATGCATTCTTCAAGATTTACAAAACTCTCCAGACCTTCAATAGGCTCATGCTCATATGGAGCATTCTTGTTCATTTGCCTCCTTCTAGATATGATCTGATGAGGATCATATTTTTTACCTGTTATTTTTGCAGAAAACAAAGCTTTGAGCTCTGCCTCAACTTGTGCTAGACATGTTCTGGATTTTATAATGAATGGGCCAATCACAAAATGAAACTTTATATTTCTTGATCTATTATATTTGATGAAATTTTCAGTTTTAGAGATGATTTTCTATCTTATGAACTCTACAAAAATAATTCCGGGGGTCAAAAAGATGGGAAACAAATAATGAAACTCATGAAAGCCATATACCCATATTACTGTAGAATTTATGAAAAGGGTCTGGTATCCTACTCTGTCTTCTAGATTTTGCAAGTGAATTCTCATTTCTTCAATAACTCTAGGTAATTTAACATTGAAAATCATTTGGTAGGACTTTGACATGACTTTATTGATAAAAATTATTGAGGTCATCCTGTTTCTTTCAATAGATATTGATTCTACTTCAGGGATCTCTGCATTGTTGCTGGTGAGAAAAATATTCATCAGATATGTACAGTATCTGAAGTGTCTAAGACAATGGAAGTTCACTAGTTGTTTGTGGATGGTATCAGCTAGGAACTCATCAAAATTAATGCAGACAACTTGAACTGACTTTGAATGGAAGAACTTGAGCAGGAAACCTAACATGACCTCAACTATGAATCTATCATTATTAAGACCTAAAACCTAACTTAACAAAGAAAAAAACACATTGAACCTCACTGAACATGATATCGATTCTTAACGACAAAGAAAAACCTTGTGGGAACTGATCATGCTTGATAATCATTCTAAAAAATAGAGTTTTAATCTCTAGTTGACACTCCCTGGCACGAATACCCTTCCCTCCAAAGGGTTGCTTGACCTCTTGATCTTGGATCATTTGAAATACTGAGTCAGAGTGACTCCTTGGGTCCCTACAAGCACCCAAACTCACTCTACCCACACACACACAGGATTCTTCCACAAGTGACTACTACGATGACTGTAAGTCTAGCTCCTCGCAGTTCAGACTTCCGGGATATCTCGAATCCTTCTCTCACCTTTTCTCGACACAATCTTCTCTGAGATTCTGAAATCCTTCCACACATCTCCTCAGATTCACTGGCCCACTATGGTTTGGAATTCAAGACCTCGTGAATTCTAGATATTCCACCTCAAACCTCCAAATTTCTAATCTTGAACTCCCTAGATCCATTGCCACGTGCTCCTTTGTGATCAACGGTCGAGATCTATTCGTGATCACAAACTTCAAAAATTTGTTTTCGTCAAGATTTTGAACTTGCTGAACTCTGAAGTACTGAAACACTTCATGACTATCTTCCTTGTAAGTCTTCCAGAAATGATGGTCTGGAATCGTTCGTCTCCCCTTAGAATGAATCTTTCCCACTGGTGACGAAAAATTCAAGGACTTTCTTCCCTGAAGATTTTCGCCGTTCTCCCTCCTGAGCTTAACTTACTTGACTCTCTCTTTGTTCCTTGGAACACTCTCCTAGAAACTCAGTCAAAATCTTGACCCACACACACCTTGCACCAAATCCCCCTCGACAATCGACTCTGTTGTGGATGACTTCACACTCCTTGCAATTGTCCTTCAACCGCTTCTATCTCCCATGACTTAAATCATGCTATTCTTCCTGATATTTCGAGTGAAAACTCTGTCACGCACTCCTTGCGGATGTCAATGAACTCCTTGCAGACACATACAAGTTCTTGTTATCTCTTCTGAGCTTTCGAGTCGAAACAGACTCAGTCACGCACCCCTTGCGGACACTATGCAAACCTTGCACTCGCTTAATAAAGAGAAACAATTGGACTTGTTCACTCTTCACAGTGACTCATACATTCATCAAAGAAAATGCATTCATGGATACAAGAACAACAAAATAACAGGGAATGGAAATACATAGAAAGTCTACCATTCATTTGGACACATAACAAAATACACTTGGAACAACATTCCTCTGTTATATTCATTCAACTGAAACTTGTATACATACATTGTTATTCACTATTTTCTTACATATAATAGATAGATTCATCTTCTGCTTTGTTTTCTCCTATCGGCAAAAACAAATTCTATCAATCTTACAAGCCAACCCTACTTAGAAACAATACTAAAGATTTATACAAAGGGACTCTCTTGAGTTCTTCCCTCCAACAACTCTACGCTACCCTATCTGAATTGAATGCTATCAACTACTTAACATTTATTACAATGAATATTGTGATAGACAGATAAGAGCGAAATCTCCAGATCTGTACTGCGATCCATCTCGTAAAACAAAATACATTCCCCCATCAATCTTACGTGATGTCTCAGCCTCCAGTCATTAAACACATTCATAACTCAAAAGTTTTGTCAGATATTACATTTAACACATTGATCTTTGAAATTCAAAATACTTCAAAATATGCGCTAGTGTGCCCAATTGTCTTCCACGCTTGTGCTTCCTTGGGGATGCTCATGCATCACTCCCTATAGACTCTAATCATTTCTTCCTCATCAAAAGGTTCATAATTCTCAGAGAAAGACTTTGGAATTTTTAATGACTCCCTGACTGAAACAACATCAATTTTACACAAGACTTTAGACCCCTTTTTATCAATTACAACTCTTTCTAACTTTGAGTACTGCTCTGCACACCATCCTATAAATTTGGGAAATTGAAAACACAATTCAGTCGCATATGGAATGAGAGAAGCTTGGACAGACTCCAAAATTGGAAAACCTTTCCCTCCAATGTTAGCTAAGTTACTTCTTAATTGAGAAATAGGGGCAAAATTGAATTTAGGGTCACAAACATCATTATCTCTATCGATTAGGGATTCTTCATTATTTTTTGGGATTTGTTCAGATATTTCGAGCACGATGGGATCCATGGAAACAAGAAAAAATACCTGGTAATGGCGATTATAATGGCGCTGTGAATTCTAAATTTGGCCGAAGGTGACAGTTGCAACAACTCCAATATTAATTCCCGCCTTGAAAAATATAAAAAGAAATAAAAATCACATCAACTTTATAATATTCAAATTTTTGGAGCGACGGGTCATCCGTTTCAATGTAAACCAATTTCTGCTCCTCAATTGTCCCCGTGCTGACACATCTTTACCTTCAAAAACCATGGTTTCCATTTCATAACCACTTTATGGAATTAACCTCCATGCAATTTCTAGGCCCGCAATGCACACCAGCCATTAATCTATCCCGATCGCAATCGTAACCGTTGATATTTGATTTTTTTCCATCACCACTATTTTAGAAATCCTTCTGGCCAATTTAACTATTCTGCCATATTTAACAACCCTCTAGATGTGTTCCAAATCATTTTATGCCTCTGCTAAAATTTAAAGCTGATTTTTATGAACTTATTAGGAAAATGAATATATATATATATATATATATATATATATATATACCACTTATTTCCCCCATTTTAGATTTGCCCCATGTTCTCTAGTATAATTACTCCCTTTTTGTCACCCTTTGTATATGTTACAATAATATATTTCATAAAAATGATAGTAAGAGATATTTCATTTAGAGGATAGGTTGGTTTTCAATTTGAAGTTTTGATTCCTTGTTTATCTGGAAGGGTCTTTGAACTTTTGCTAGCTAGTAATTGTTGTTCACAATAAATTTCTCAAATTTAATAAGCAATATATTGGATCTCATCTTGTGTTAGAAATGATTTGTCGGTTAATTAATATTGCTCCCATTGGGATTCAAGTCTTTCCAAAGATATTTTTGTGTTCATGCCAATGTTAATGAAAACAATTGGGGTCACATCCAAGTCCATGAGATTTTGTAGATACCCAAGTGAATATGGAATCGAACCTTCTAAGGAATTGTTAGATAGATTCAATTATTCGAGTGTAGTGCAACTTCCAAGTGTTGGTGGAATGACACCGGTTAATAGATTGGTATAAATGTCTATAGCTAAAGCATTTTCAAGTTTCTCTTTATCTAGAGGTAAGGGTGGAATAATTTCCTTTGGTGCTAAAGAATTACTCTACAACAAAATAATAAATATTACAGGAGAGTAATAAATATCATAGGAGTGTATAGAGGTCATTGGTGTAACACACCCAACCCCCTATCCACTTTTAGGCTGGTGGGATGTTTGATTTCCATCTTCTTGGAACTCGGGATGAGTATTTAGGTTCATTGGTGCCTATTATTTGTAATTTATACTCGGTAGTGGTATGTATATCTCATTCATTTCAAATACTCTATTGAATAATTATGGTTATTCTTATACTATGATATCCATGGGATTACTTATACACAACCACAAAAAACCAAGTTGAAGAATTATATTATCTATGTGAATCATATGATATGATGAACTAAAGAGAATCATATATGATACATACTTTGGTGTGGTTCATTAGATAGAATGACTGGCCCCATAGAAGCCCACAAATGATGGTAATGTAAAAATAAATAAATAAAAGGAACCTTAAGAAGTCATAAAAAGAAGGAAAAAGACAAGACATACATGATCTTTGATATTCTAATGTGTAGTATTCCATTGATGCAACATCTAGAGCATTTGAAAATGTGCGAACTGCATATTGTAGTAAATAAAAAAAGAATTATATTTATTTTTTAGTAAAAACCAAAAAATACTTTTAAGACATGTCAATAAATCCTAATAGAAATTAAAATCGACAAGATTGCAAATAGTAAACACCATTGATATTATTTTTTCTAAAATCCATATGAGAGGAGATTAAATAGTGACACACACACACACATCTCAGATGCAGAGACCTGAATAAGCTCCTCTTGGTTTCAAGAATAATTTATTGGAGTCGTTTGATCTTGGAGCAAACCTCCCTCAATCTGAAGGAGCAACAACGAATTCAACATTGACTATGTTGTTGCTCCGTTTGATGGAGAGAGGTTTTCTCCAAGAATAAACGGATCCAATATATTTTTCTCTACTAAATAGGGCCAACCACATGAAGGTGGAAGCTGCTATGGCCTTTCCCCCCTCCCCCGCACATCACTCTCAATTCCCCAATACCCAATCTATATTTTACTAAAAAATATGCATTAAAAATATTCAAAAATGATATAATTCAAAGGCATATGTCATAATTTTTTTTTTTATAAATGAGATTTATCACTCAAAATATGTTACAAACATACTATCTATATAACATACATCTATCTGTCTTATAAAATTATTATACATCATCAATTTCTTTTAGTTTTCTTTTTTGTTTTCCAGTTCTTAAGTAATTCATCCATGTCCATGTATTCGTTTACTGGGTTCTCTTCAATAGCTGATGTTTCTTCAGTCCTTTCACACCGAGCATGCCTGGTCAAGTACCCATGGTGTGGAGGTTGTTGTGAGGGGCCATCACCTACAAAAACAAAAAAATATTAAATTTATATGGCCAGTTTTTAAACATCATTGAAGTAGTGCATTAATATTAAAAAAAACCTCTGCAATGTAATTATTTACCTGTTGGTCCACTAGTCGGCACTGTTGGAAAGGATTCCCTATTCTCCTGATCATCTTCAAGTCGAGGAGGCTGCTGTGAGGGACCATCACCTACAAAGAAAAAATATTAAATTTATATGGCCAATTTTTAAATATCATTGAAGTAGTTCATTAATATTAAAAAAAACCTCTGCAATGTAATTATTTACCTATTGGTCCACTAGTCGAAGCTGTTGGAATGGTTGCCCTATTCTCCTGATCATCTTCAGGTCGAGCAGTATCAACTACATCATTCTCTACCATTGAAACGAAAAAAATTATAAGAACAAAACTGTAAATGTATAATTAATAAAAATTAGAAGTACAAAATTTCTAAGTACGAAATTATTAAGTATATGATTAATATACAACCATTTTACCATCGTGGGCCTCAGTCACATGAACATCTTGGGGTTGCACCCCAATGGGATGGGGTTGCTGGGGAGCACCATGATCTTCTAGACGTGGTTCACTATCAACACTTTTTTGTCCAATGATAATGGTTTCATTGATAGTGTTTCTCCCCTGATCAAAACAAAGCAAGACATTAGAGTTATGGAAGATATCAAACATTTACATATTTTATAAGTAATGAAAGTTTAATGTAGACTGATTTTTATTTACCTTATCCTGAAAAATGGATTTTGGGGTATGCCACATGCTTTTCCTACGATCAACCACAACTTTATAGCCATACTTGTAACCAAGTTGGAGGTCTTCCTCCGTGGTTTCAGTTCCGAAGTCGTCACCCTGCATTGCATAAGAGAATGTTTTTTTAATGTTTTTGGCTGTAATAAACTGAAAGTTGTAAGGCAATACAAATAATATTCTTAAGATTTTTGGGTACTTATGATTTGTGACTGTAACCTCGAGTAGCCACCCTGGCCTAGCTTGTGTTGGCCATGTTTGAAAATACTTACTTTGGTTGCCTTCGAAGCATCATGAAACCTATCATCAAAATTTTCAAGTATGTTATATACCACACTTTTATTTAGATCTAAAGAAAATTAAAGGTATTGAAATCAAAATATTATAATTTACCTTGGGGTACCAGTTATTTTTTCTCTTGATTTTTTCAATATATTTTCTTTTGCATCATCAATGATTGCCTTCCACTCCCTCTCTGGAATCGAGGGAGGACGCCCATACCTAGGTTTTACTTCCAAGCTTCGTCTATAAACATCCTATGTATATTTTAAATATTTTTCTTGCTACAGAGGTGACCGCTTTTTTATTGAACGTGTCTACTCCAAAGAGGCCTCCGAGATAATCCATAAGTTCTTTTTTGAGGTTGGAATTCTGGAAATTCCACCTCATGCATAAGGTTTCAACAAAAATCAACAATGCCTTTCTCTCCAGGTGCCTATAAAAATTATTTTTTCCTACACACTAAAATATATGATCATTAATTTAAAAATAATAATCTAGATTTTTTGTGTATGAGATGGACAACATGAAATAGTTAAAATATGAAAAACTACCTGGCAGTCTTATTTGTTTTAATGGAAGTCCGTTATCATCGACCAAAAATGTGCACAGAAGGGTCCCCATGTTGGTCACACGTCTAGCTCCAGGAAATGCAACCATGTCAACCACATCATCAGACTCATCTCTGTCACCACCTCTAGAGCCTGACCGTTGTGGGGATGTGTGGTGATGCGTGTCATGGCTCCTATCTAAATTAGGTGTGGAAGATGGAGAAGTAAACAGTACTTTAACAGTTGTATGACAATCCGCGTCGGGACTCTGTGGTGTCTCTGCAACAACACTACTACCAACACCGGGCTGAACAGGCTCCAAAAATCTCTTTATAATTTTTTTTTTTTTTTTTCGTGAGATAATGTAAAAGTTAAAAAATAGAGTTTCATAATTGAACATATGATTACATTAAAAAAAACATTTTAAATTATGGTTATTACCTTATATGTGTTAAGTTGTGACATAAGGAGATTGATCCTTTCGAGGACGTCAGGAGTTTGATCTGGATGATCTAACAAGCTATCAAGTTCCTTGTTTGCTTTAATCATGATCAACATGGCCTACCGACTACATATAAATTCAACATGAAAATCAATGTTATTTAAATTATATAAACAAATGAAATAACTGATCGCCACACAAATAAAATTATATAAAGAAATAATAAAATTCACGTAAAATAAAAGTGGAATTTGATAATCAATTACATGTTCTACGGCTGGCCCTTTTCCACGATCATCTTGCCACATTATAATATAATATAATTAGAACCCCCAAATAGTGAGTAGTCCATCCTCAACCTAGTTCCAATTTTTGAACTTTTGTTTCTATATTCAAAGTTCTAAACCCTTGCACACACCCCAAAAAAGGTAATTAATCAATGTCTAGAGGGAGTGCCCGGCTTGATGTGATCCATATTTATAAAAGTTGGATCTCAATGAAAAAAAATCATGTTGGGAAGTGTTAGAACAACTTTAGAATGTTAAACTTTTTAATTTCGAAACCTTTGTTTTTACCTTTTAAAATAAAATGAAAATCAACCAAAAACTTAGGAGAATTGTTTTTTTTTTAATTAAATAAATCCATTTTTGTTATATATCGATAATGCGCTTTAAATATTATCCGTTGAGGAGTTTTTAGCTAAATGGATCAAACGAATCTCGTGTTTTTGGGTTATAAAGCTGCACGACTTTTAAAAGAAAGCTTCCAACAGTTACTTTGAGACTTTGCATTTCGAGAGTTTCAAACCATCTAAAGAACAAAAATCATGAAGTTACAAAGCTTTGAAGTCTTGAAGACAGTTTTCCCGCGAAAATATTCTAAGAAGATCCATGGATGATTCACAAGACACCTTTCATAAAACCTTATCAAGCATATCTCAGCAAACAACTTAAAAAAAATTCTTAAAAAACTAATAAAACATTAAACAAGTTTAATTAATCATAATTAACTATCAATTAATCACTCGACGAATTTGTACTTCGGGAGATTTCCGTTCTTCTTCATTCAAAACCCCTGAATGTCGAACCGCCAAAGTTTAATTATGATTGCCAGGTAATAAATTCCATAGATTTTTCTTAATAATTACTTTGTCAGTAGATTAATGTGAAAATTAATAGACTTTAATAGTTTTATGAATAAAGGTAATTTCGAACTTCAAAACATTCTTCCATTTGCAATCGGATTTTTCACATCTAGTGTTGAGAGCTTACATGTTTTTTCTTCTCACAGGAGGGTTAACTTCATGGCGCCACACAAAGAAGGAAATTCTATTGAGGATTCTAACCCAAATACTGATATTCTCTCAAACACTACTGCTCGAATCATGGATGCTATCAAAACTTGGAAACAAGTGTCCGACATCTTGGAGCATGAAATTCTTCTATGCCCTAATGATTCATCTGAAGAAGAGGATGAATCATTCTCAACTAATCTTAGGCTGGTAACTTAGTCTGAATTACACAAGGTTGTTGCTCGGCCGAGGATAATGCCTTATAATGACATGATAAGTTGGGCCCTGGACCATATAGACATCCCAGCCAGAAGCATCTTCAGTCACCAGAATACCTTTGTTGGTTCCTTTCGACCAGAAGATATACAAGTAATGTATAAATTATCATGTGAACCTAAATATACTTATAATATAATATATTATAAGTAAGGAGGGAATGCACTCAGTATTGTAGAACCAACCATGATATAATCAAATCCTGGTGGGGTAATAAAACCAAATTCAAAACTGATTCTCATGGCATATATTCCATAACATCTTTGGATGCTCACATTTTGTACATCGCCATGATGCTCTGCCGATTATTTGGTAGGAAAAATCCTTCACATTTTTCAGTGGAATGGGTTTCCATAATCAATGAAGTTACTGAGGGTTATACTTTTAACTGGTAGAAAATGTTATCAGATAACCTAGACAAGGAGGTTGTCGAGTATAACATGTTGAAATATAGAGTACAAAATGCTCCATTTTATATGTATGCATACATCATGGACGCAATCAGTTTTATGAATCCTTTTCTGCTCATGAACTAGATTTGGACCCCAACTAGTTCTGGGCCCATAAATTTTTACCACTCAAAGTTATGGGAGGAAAATTCCAAAGATTTATTTTATGAAATTTTTCATAATGTAGTGATACCCATTCATGTATCTATCTACAAACACCCTCTTCCAAGAATCTCGGAACAGATTATGGGAAATTTGGGCACAATTGCAGATTGGTATTGAAGAACATTTCTCCTACATCAGAGTATTCGGTTGCCTTGTCTCACCACATGGAATTCCCAAATTCTTACCTGATAGACTAGTGTGCAGAGAAGTGTCTTATCAAACAGTCACAGGAGGAATTACCAAAGATTTTAAAGCAGCACAAAAAAGGGTGCAGCCAACTTTTCCCATACAGGTTGGAATGTTCACATTATCTGATTTTGTTCATACAAAAGTCGAGGCTTCAGCTTTGTAATATGTAAAATTAGTTGATATCGAATACAAAATGCATGATCCTCATAGGGTAGTTGAGAATCATTTATCCCATTTCAATATGAAAAGATACATACATGAATATTCCCCCTATGACGATGTTTTCAGGGGAGTTAGATATTATGATGAAGTGGAAAAAAAATTACAAAATCTACCTCCAGATCAATAGGTTGGCTTCCTCAAATTTCAAAAGCACAGAAGGAACAACCTACCAAAGATTTTGTAGGGATAAGAAAAGCCTATTTCATCCTCACAGGAAACAAGAACTATTGAGGCCCAACAAATCTTGACTAAGGACAAAGTTACATAAGTAGTGAAGAATACATATGTATTATCTAAAGAGGTGAAGACATCAATACTAGGTAAGCATGATCAGAAGTTATTAGCGTCCTTTGAAGATTTAATGAAGCATGGACATGTTTTTCCCCTTTCATCACCAACTACTACTACTATTATCCAAAGTGTCATGAGTCCAGAAAAATACACTGCACTCACTTCCCCCATTCCATCATTAACTCCTATAGAAACAAGTTTTGAAGTTTTCAGTTTAGAGGTTATTCATATAGATGAACTCACACCTATTATGTCTGAAGAGATGCCTCCATCAAGTTTATTTTTCAATAAGAAAATAAAATCCATCATTAGAAGAGAATCTCAGTAGAAGGAGGGAGTGATTATTAAGAGACACAAAATGATATATGATGGACAGGGACAAAATGACCCTGACTTTGCCAAAGGGGTTGTAGATTCATTAGAGCCTTTTCCACGACCAATCAATGGTTAGTAGATATTCTTACAAAAAAACTGCAATAGAAGTGTCTCCTGGTTGAACATTTGCAAAATGAGATGCAACACATAGAGCGGACTACTAGAAGTAAAATTAAATTCGACATGGAGCAAACCGGACTGGGTTATCAACAATAGATGAAGCAATTGCAGGAGGAACTGGAAGTGAGTGTCCAGGATTTACAGGCGAGCAACTCTATTCTTTCTCAGTGAGACAGTGCAATAGGACAATTGCAGACCCGAATATCTTTACTGGAGAACACACGAATAGATAATGCTGCATTTAAAAGGAAATCATATGAGATTAATGAAAAGATGGAAACTCTCCAGCAGGATTTATATCAAAGTATGGATATCATTCAGAAACATTATCAAATGATGAATAATTCACTACTACATATTGTAAAAATTCCGACGTTTTATTTGCGGCGTTATGGACAAAATTGTCCATATTGTCGCAAAATAGAGGAAATTTATAAAAAAAAAAATTCATGTTGCCCGATAACGTCTCTCTTGCGACGTTAACGT